>APFE030791627.1:1913-14015 GCA_000404065.3 Pinus taeda
TTAACAATCTCATCTACCCGAAGAAAGTAGTTAGCCACACTTTCATCATTATACATCCTGAGATTCTCATACTGAATCTTGAGAGTTTGAAGTTTAGCACGCTTTACCTGTTCATTTCCTTCGTAGCTCAAGACAATCTTGTCCCATATTTATTTTGCTGATTTATATTGCATAACCTTCACAAACTCTGTTTGAGATAAGCATCCCAGCAAAGTATTGACTGCTTTAGCATTTGTTTCATATTTCTTCTTTTGGGTTGCATCTGTAGGAGTAGTTGAAGGAAAAGTGTAGCCTGTCTCTATGATATCCCAAACATCCGTACCAAGAGATTGAAGATATGCAGTAACTCTTACCTTCCAATAATTGAAGTTTGTCCCATCAAAAATCCGTGGCCTGATAGATGCTTCCCTCTTGTAGTTGCTCATGATGAAAGATCTTCCTTCAAGCGATCAAGCTTCTTCAGAAGGACCTGCTCTGATACCAATTGTTGAAAATAATACTGAGAGGTGGGGTGAATCAGTATTATCTAGTTCTTTTAACAAATCTTCCTTATTTACACTTTGAATTATTTTTGCATATCAGAACCATAAAATAATGAGCAAGAAAAATAGACAGTCACATCATAGAACACCAGATATAAGGTGGAAACCCAATGTGGGTGAAAACCACCTGCTGCAATATGTCTCTATCTTCTTTCAAATTAGAAACTCCTTTTACAATGGTCTTGTACTGGTGCAGTCCTTTACCAGTACGCAGGCTGCAACCTGCAGAGAGCTACAACTCTCTCTCGTTTTCCAGTCTCTCCTGGAAGGGAGCTACAACCCCCTACTTCTTTTCAAGGACCACTTTTCATAAATTTTCAAACTGGATCCATATACATCAAATGATCATCAAGTACATGTAAATTATACAGTCAGCTGCAATAACCAGATCAACAATAACAGAACAGAACCCAAAACACCTTATCAACAGAAAAATTCAACCAACAGAAGATCTTAACATAGATACGTGGTTTTTCTTTTTACTGGCCTGCATTGCTACGCACTTCACCCTCTCCCTCTCTGCGTATACCCACAGAGCTCCTTCTGCTGAACAGCGTGGCCACGCACTGCTCCTTTCACTGATCTGCGTACTGTACGCACCAAAATGTACTATCGCGCCGCGTACGGTGCAGAAGGCACGCACCTAGAAGAAATATCGTGTTGTGTACTATCACAGCAGGTACTCACTCAGAAAGACTGTCGCGCTGCGTACTTAACCAGAAAGCACGCACCTGAAACACCGTCGCATTGTGTACCCACGCAATTCACCTTTGTCGCCTCTGCGTACCCACACGCTGCCCCTTCGTCTCTTTTGCGTACCCACGCACTGACCCTTTGTTTCCTCTGCGTACCCACGCACTGTCACTGTTGATCACTTGCGTACCTCTGATTAGGGCCAAAATACAGTCAGATACTCAGATCTGATCTTGCGCTCGAGAGATCACCCTTCACAGATTCGCTTCCAACTTCTCTTCTAAATATCAAGCTTTTTAAACCGAGAACCCAATGTCAGATCTTTAAGATATTCAATGCTCAAAAGATGCTCAAACCAAATGATCTCCTTAGCTTTATATAGGCAAGCTCATCCTTAAATCAAGGATCATGGGGCTCAATAATAATAATAAAATAAACAATACCACGGGCCAAAACCATGATAACACAACACTGACGGCTAAATACCATGACGAACCCCACGTGTGGGCGCTTTACTGCCTTGGAATGTGTGCACTGAGGGTACGCACCCCATGAATGGGTAACCCGCGTATTAGGACGCGGTCCCTCCACGGTATACCTGCGGGTACGCACCTCCTGAACTGTTCTCCTGCGTACTTCTTTATTTTTATCAAAATGAGAGACATGCCATGGGTGTTGCCATCAAGTACAACATCTGAACCATATAATCATACCAGAACCATAATGCCAACATGGATTACCTCCCCTCTTACTCTCGCAGACACACTAACATTCCAATGAATTTATGAGCCATCCTTATGCATTGGTGCTACTATAATATTCATTTCAATCCAAAAATTCATATTTTCGTTGTTTCCAGGAGATTGCAAGGTTTCATTATGTTAAATTACATGATCTTGTCCCTTAATTTCACTAACTAAAACATGCGAATGAATCTTGCAATAATCCTCAAAATTCTCTTTCTTGCATTCTCGCAAACACTTTGCATGAAAACATTTCTTTGAACATTTTTTATTCAAAGAAAATAACATTGATGGTAGAGACATTTAATCAAACATTTGCATGGTTCCAAATATGAAACCCTTACTCAAAGTATGAAAAATGATAGCTAGACTAATTTATTATTAATTTGGCTATAAGAGTGGCTAGTAGGGTTAATGCTAAAGTCTTTTATGCACAATAATTACTTCTTTCATAAAGTAGCTTGATCCTTCTATAGAAAATCAATCCCCACTAGACAAACTCAAATTATATATAAATAAATTCATTTTTTTTTAGATAAGCTTTGACTTTTCATAAATAGACTCAGTTGTTTCAATAACAGAACGTATCCACAAATACAATTACTTGCTAGGGAAATTTAACCTCTCCACAAATAAACTCAGACACTATAACAAAGTTTGTCTTTTCACAAAAGAAGGATCTGGCATCCTCCAAAGATGAAACCTGAACTTCAATGTAGTACTACTCAAAAATATGAATGATACCTCCCCTTAACCATATTGGGTGGTTGACTTTAGCACTAAATAAAAATCCTTAATGAGGTTCTCATCCTTACAACTAATCTCTTAGAGCTATCAAATGAAGTATGAAATATAATAACTAATATAGGTTCAAAAATGAGCTACGGTTTTCCATTTCTAACTTGTATCACCACAATATGAGGATTCAATAGCACGGGTCATAAAAATACCATGAATCTCCCATTTTTATCTCTTTCCTACTCAATAATATAAATGGATTTCAGTTTTAATTTTTTATTTTTCCCATAATCAGTTAATAACACCATTTAATTTAATTATTCATTCTCACTTCTAAATGTTTATGTATTAACTTGAATGATAGCCAAACAATTTAATTAATTGATCACTATTTTACTTCTATAGCCTATGGGAATAAAATAGGCCACTTAGTTAGTGGTTATTTAAAGAAAGGGAAATTACATGGTCAACCCTCTCAAGGTTGACCAAATCATTAATATGGTTCATTCATATACTCTTACTAAGCTTTACAATTTTCAAGAGAAAGTGAACTTTTTATATCAATTAACTTCCAACTATGTTGAGGTAAAAATAGTTTTCATGCACCTTCCCAAAAAGGAACTATTGTGGTGGCTACAATTGAACGACACTGCTAGGAAGGCCCAGATTAAAGTGGTATGCCTATGGTATTCTATACATGACACATTACATTATTCCCTATATTTGAAATTTATTCTTTATGAAGGTGGTAATTGGTCATGGCGATTTCAACTCTCTCATCGTCATCCTCAAGATTGGGCTGCAAAGATTTACCCTCGAGGTTTATGCTACTACAATAACGAGGAAATAAAATAAGTCCACAATAAAAAAACTAAAAATAAAATGAAAGAGATGGTTGGGAAAATATTTAGGACATGGGGAAAATCCCAGTATGATCTCTACTTTCCTCATTATTCATCACTCAGTATTTAGAGTACTTGATGCTACCCAAATAAAATGAAACCCTTGTATTTTCCCAACCCCAACGAGAAATAAAACAAAACACCTTAAGTGGTAATGAATTTAAATCTATCAAATGAAAAATCGAGCTTTTAAACTATCCAGCCATATACAAGCATTATTATAAAGAAGTAAATGGTGTACTAGAGTAGTGGAAATAGAATTCTAACAAAAGGGGTAACTAGTGAATCCATGACTAATCCCTACTTGAATATAAACACTCTAGATGTTGGACCGCCATTAGTTGGTAACTTGGCTATGGCACCTAACCTTGAAGTCCTTCCCAATACATTACCACATCTACACTTGTACACATGGAATAACATTTGGACTAGGACCTACAACTTCCCCTTGAGGGTTAGAAACAGATATTAGGGTTATCCACCGATCCATCACAAATATAAGAGAGGCAACAAAAACATGCCACTTGGTCTAGTTAGATACTTGATGTTGATCATTGTGTGAAGTATTGTTTGTGTATCTGACATTACGTATGGTCCTCTATGATGCTTCTATGGTTTGAGTTACCTAATTATGGATTGACAAGAACTTTATTATAAGGATATTTTGTGGGGTGCTTGACATCATAATAATAGAAAATGTTATAGGTGATTTCCCCACCTGCTAAGTAGTGGAGTAGAAGTTGTACTCTCCAAACTAGAGAGAGAGAGATTAACTTTGATGGTGTAATATTTCCTACCTAGGATAGGGAATTAGACTGATTGAGGGAATTATATAATTTTTGACACTACAAGGAATCCCAAAATGCTAGACCATTGAGCCCATGATGCTTAACATTGGAGATATTGATGATTTGAGCAGTGAACCTAGGATTCCCCTAGCATGGTGTTGACACTATTTGATACGAATAACTTCATCCACCTAATAGATGATGATGGTCATCCTTAATATTACAAGATAGGTCTTGTACATCACATTGGAGTGCCAACAGTTGAGCTAGTTAATTCCACATAAGCCCTTATCCTCTTCTAACGGTGATGTAGGGCACTTTTTGTTCATGATGTCTTGCCAAAAATATACCTTCAATGGCTTGTACATGATAATATGGAGCACTCATTAGCCCTTACCTCACATCTTGAGGCCATTTTGAGTTCATTTGAAAAATAACTAAATATACGTGTGTATTTAGTGTAAATAAAATTAAAAAATACTATTTGACTTCATTATAATTAATTATTTTATTTAAACTATTTAGATATATTTAAAAAATAAAAAGGTTGCAATTAAATAAATCTTTATATTTAGAAGGTATAAAATTATAATAAATTCTATAGAAAAAAAATAAAAAAAAATAAAGAAACAAAAGATAGAAAAAAGCATGGTATATGTTTAAAATAAATAAAACAAAACAATATGATGACATGGTAATAATTTCATTGATTGTTGAAAAATATATATTAATAATTATAGACTTAAATGCCACAAAAAAGTACTTAGGAATTTAGAGATGGCATTAATAGATTATGATGGATTAAAATGTAAAACAGCAAAAATACCTAAAGTATTAGATATGATATTAAAATAGTCTTTTGTTGTTTCATAAATTTAGTGTTAAAAGGAAAATTAAAGTCATGTTATATAAGCATGTTTCTGACTCCGTAGCTCCTCCAGGAGTGTGGTAAGACTCTGCAGCTACCTATACAAACATTCTAAAGATGGTGGTGCTTCCTCATGGCTAGGTGATGAAACATGTTCATGAGCCAATTCACCCTCATGAATATCCTCAACACCCCCATCAGCCTCCACTTCTCCTATGCGCCCACAATGGCCAACTAGGACTTCGTGAGGTCACCCACCTTGCACAATGCGCCCCCTTCGTCTAAGAATTCCACTATATAATCTAGAACAAAAAGACCAATTTAATTCAACCACCCAAATGTTCTATCTTGGTAATCAAAACCCGCTTCAAAACTCAACAAGATAAAAATTGTCAAAAATTACATATTCTTCCACAATTATCACAAAAGAAGCACCCCCGTTATTACAATACGTCCTCTTGAATAGAGTACCACAAGTAACCAAGGACAGGGTAGTAAGCCTGGGACCTCAAACTAAATCTCTCAACCCTAGGAAAATTTGGCGATAGATACGTGCAAAAAATACTGCTAAAGATGAGTGGGACCATGACAAATTCTTGAAAGCATAAAGATGATGAAACCCAAAAGGAACATATTACTACCACATCCAAAATTCCATTTACAAAGGAACTACAAGGGCCTAAAGGCATAACCATATTTCTTACTAAACAAGGAAGAAAATAAAACCACCCCATTTTAACTCCTATGACAAGAAAATTTACTAGTTCTCTTATCCCCACCATGTCTCGCCATCCAAAGAATAGTTCGCCACCCTTTAACTCACTGAGGTGCCAAACTGTGCACATTAGCACACCATAGAGACCAAAGCACAAGCCCCTCTAGCTTGCATTACCCTCTCACTCTAATGAAACCACTCAAATGAGCATGCATAGGTTAGTGGTCTATGCATAGTCAACATCCCCCTACCACCTTCCCAAACTCCAATATCTAGAAAAATCAGCTTCTGAGAAAAGAGAATTGTTCAGGAAATAATCTCATTCACATGTTTCTACAATCTTTTGGGTGTCCTATGCAAATTTTCTATGGCCCCTCGCCCCATCGATTCCCCATGTCTGGCCACACTCATCAAGGTAAACATTAACCTTCATGTTATTTTAATATTATAATATATATATATATATTAGTAAGTTGGTCATATTATAATTCTTTCCATGCGTCAACTCCAAACTAAATGAAAAAAGAAACTCGGATATTCTCTTTCATTTTGAGTTACACACACTAAAATGTTTTTAATCATAATTTTCTTTTTCATTTACCAATTTAATATAATATCATCTATATTATTATATATTATATTATTATATATATTATACTATATATATTATATATATATATATATCATATATATATAGTTGAAATCTAGATATTTATCTATACTACTACAACATAGAAACACAGACACACACATTCGTGTCGTATGTCAACTCCAAGATAAATAAGCAAAAAATGACACATCTCCATCATTTTCAGATAGGCGCCATTAAAAGTTTTGAATCATTCTTTATAATTTTTTCAATTCTTTTATATACAAAATACATACTTGCCAATCTTCCCTTTTTGTTAATGTATTTTAAATTCTAATTCATATCAAATATTGAAGGAATTATACATCTCCATGATGCCATTGAATTAGGAAGCACAAATTAATTAAATGAAAAATATCCTTCACTTTATTTATTGATTGTTTACACTGAATTTCTTCTTGCCATCAATATTTCATAACTGTCTAGTATGAAATTTTATTAATTATTAAAGAAAATTAACATCTCCTTGATATTACTGAGTGGAAAGTAAAGTTTAACAAAGGAAAAAATATTTTAAATTCAATTTTTTTCTCTTTATAAATGTTAAGTTGATATAAAATTCCCACTAATTTGGTGGCAATTGATGGTTGTCCTAAATGCATTTATCATCACCATGCATTCACAGAGAAAGTGGCTCTCATCCAACTTTAATATGCCCACTCAGTATGCTAATCCATCGATTTTTCATGGTTCCTAATCCAGCGCTGCATATCCTCTGTGTGATATCCTTGTACTTAACAATAATGCCTCATTCACTTGCTTGGTGATGGAAAACATTATGTATGTCTAAATATTTCTTGGCTCTTTTGTCACCCAACTTGTTCATCATTCATCACCCACCCTGTCATACTATTATTTCCTTCCAAAAGAAAAGCTACAATTCCCTTAGTGATTCTAAATTCCTCCTCCTGATTCTCCCAATTAATACTATGCTTCAAGAGAGAAGATGTGCAAGCAATGGAGGCAATGGATGTATTCATGATCGTCATCCCCATGCTATAGATTTTGACGAAAAAATCTAATGCCTTCATTCCAAATATTCATGAAGGCATACCACACAATGTATCCTCCATGGAAGCTGACGAATTAAGGAACATAGGTGGTGGGCATTGGGCCTCAAATGTTTACTAGCTTGACAACTATGGAGGAAACAACAAGCCAAAGAAGCTTTTAGCATTTTTTAAAGTGAGTTTTGCTTGAAATATAATAGAGATTTTATTAAATACTAAAGGTTTTAATTCATTTATATGTTCAAAGATTCATTTTAAAGTACAAGAAATCTCAATCTTACTTAAAAATTGTGATCTAATTTAAAAGAAAACAACCAAAAAAATAATATTCTAAATTAATTTATAAAATATTTTAATATATTTATAAGTAAAATAAACATAAAGTATAAAAAAAGGTTATTATTAAAACATTGATATTAAAGGATTATTAAAAAGAATTATTTAAATTTTTTTTAAACAGTGGGAAAAGTTATCATATTTTAGCTGTTAAACTAAGATTACATATAGCCACCACATATTGCTATCTCTTAATTCGGAGTTACTCGTCATTATTCATGGAAAGCCACATCACAGGTAATTACATTGATGGTGGTACTGGTTAGTAAGGCTTCATAGTCTTTTTATAATCATCATTCATTTTTTCTTATTATTGCTAATATTTATTTAAATATTATATCTTAAATTTTAATTATTGTCCATAAAAGATTTGATGTAACATAAAAACCCTAAAATTAATCTTATGTAATAAATACTTCTTGTGTATAAAAGAAACTAAATATAAGTAAATATTAATTCATAAAACTATAAATAATAATTCACTATTCAACAATAAATACATATTTCAAACTTTCACGATTATCATTTATCATTTTTAAAATAAAGAAAATCATATGAAAATTTGATTTTCTTAAAAAAACAATTTAAATGTAAAAATAAATATTATGTTATTAATATAAAATATTTATACATATTTTTAAATTTTAACATAACTAAGATGTAAAATTAAAATGAAATGTTTTCATTTAACTATTTTTGTGAATATATAATCATTATGTCAGTGAAACATAAAATGTTAGGATAAAATTATGTAAACCTTATCACTTAACTTTTTTTGGAGCTGTGTATGAAATGCAAACAAAATTACCCTATATGATTTTTTGTTTTAACTTTTCCATAACTTTTTTTAAATATGTTTTAATTTACAAATTATTATTTTAAAAATATATTTTAATTTATAAATTCTTACTTTACACCGCCATATTAATAATAATATTTAAAAAACAAAAAACTCCAAAATATGAAGGAAGTTTATCGTTACTTAATTTTTTTGACTTTGAGTTAATTAATTAATTTACAATAAAAAACGATTTGGTTGAAAAAAATTTCCATTGCAAAGTGGGAGTGGGAGACCTCCCTAAAATAGAAATAACAATGATGCATGAGTTTGTCAAAAACGCATGAGAAGCCAGAGTGGAAACACTTGATCAGATATCCATTGATATTTCGAAAGCCAAAGAAAGCTGAAATATCCGATCAGTAAAAAGCCAAAGAAAGCCGAAATATCCGCTGATCTGTAAAAAGCAAAGAAAGGGGTTATCTAAAGTATATCCGCTTATCTATAAAAAGCAAAGAAAGCGGAAGAGGTACAAAGAAATTTAGTTTGTGATATGTTTTCTGGGAAGATCCTCCATTTTGGCGTCTGGTTCTTATGTCTTTTAGGTAAAATTTAATGTCCAAAATTTGTATGTTGACAGAAGAGGCTGACAATGGATCTCTGTCGAGGAGCATAGTGGATTTGGTCTGCTATTTCTTGATTCGGTTATTGATTTAGATATATGATCTGTCCCTTTGTATATATCGAAGTAAATTCATTTATGATTTAGACCCTCTGTCCCTTTGTATGTATATATCGAAGTAAATTCATTTATGATTTGATGGACAGGAACCACCAACCGCCAACATGAGAGTTGTTATATTACAATGCGCTCTTGTTGCTGCTACTACACAAACCCTCCTTCACCTTGTGCTATTTTCTTAGACTATTTTGATAATTAGTTTATCATGTTCGAACTAGGTTTCATTTCTATCTTGGCTTTCAAATTTGTGTTGGTTGGTTGTAAGAAAAATGACCTTAGTTTAGTTGATTTTGATAATTAGTTTATCATGTTCGATCTAGGTTCATTTCTATCTTGGCTTTCAAATTTTTTTTGGTTGGTTGCAAGAAAAATGACTTGGAAAATTTTGAGGGTTTCCCTTAGGTTTGGCTTCCAGAACAAGTATAAAATCATTTTTCCATATGAGTGTAAAATCCATTGAGTTCTTGAGACGAATTTCAACCAACCTGATGACTATCCTTCATTGCCATTTTCGATAGATTTCAAGGAAACTGCACTAACTGTATGGTGGCCGAACATGTAAAATAGTGGCAATGTTTGGACCTCATCTCATCTCATCTTCGGAGGAGATAAACTTCCATCTTCATTTAAATCTTCCAGTTTCCAGTGAAGCCCTCAGGAGATCGAATCCTTCGTCCAGCTATGCAACCCAGATTTTCGCGATTTGACTGTATAGAAAACAAATCCCCTATGGGCTAAGAGATTGTTCCATCGTTTTTATTTCTATTTCTATATCTGTCTCTATTTCTGACCAGGGGATCAAGTTCAGCGAAATCTAATATCACCCAAATCTGAAGGGTATGAAAATTGAAAGCAATCCATCAATGCCATAAAATATGTACTACCTAACCAAATAATGGGTCTGACATTCATCCTTTTTCAAATAGTGGGTTTGACATTCATCCTTTTTCAAATCACATTTGAGCCCATTTGTTGGATTTTAGTGTGACATTTCCTTCCCATGTCATCCCTTTCCAGTTGTCTATCTATGAATCTATTTGGAAAGACGCTAATGCACAAATAACTTAGCGCCAACTCTGTATAAGACACAACCCATGACCTATGAACCGTAGCCAATTAAATTTTCTTCTGAGATATAAACACAGAGCTGAATACCTACAATTAGTTATCTGTCATTTTCAAGTTATCCAGTTTGAATTTTTCTTGCATTCAAGGACCTATGAACCCCAGCCAATTAAATGCAATCCATCGATGCCACAAAATCTGTACTACCTAACGAAACAAATAATGGGTCTATTCATCCTTTTTCAAATCACATTTGGGCCCATTTGTTTTATCTATAATTGTGAGATTTGCTTCCCGAGCCATCCCTTTCCAGTTGACTATCTATGAATGTATTCGGAAAGATGCCGATGCACTATCCCATTAATTTTTATTGCATTCAAGGACCTATGAACTTACTTCTTCTTTACAGAACATTTCAAACCCTACCTCTTCTTCCAGCCTTGTTTTTTGCATTTATGGATAATTTGAGAGGTTGAATACTTGTTTATAATTATTTTTTCTACAACTATTCTTAGTGAACCAATACATACCAACATACTACTGTTTTTGTAACCTTGTGTTTCCGCCACCCTAACCTAATTTGGGCCAACGAAGAGGAACATTATTGTAGTTCCATTTCAGAGTAGATGTGCGAGATTATAATATTATGATTATTATTATTATAGCGGATGTTTTCTGAAGTATTGTTGTGTTTGTGGTATACTTATATTTAGGGCTTTCCAGAATCTATGTTTATGATGACGGTGATTGTTCTTTATTTTATATTTTTAAAGATTTTATATAATTAATTTATTGATTTTAAATAGTCTTGTCCATTAAGAATAAACATTGACTTCTGTGAGATATTTTTCAACCGCATTTCATACTATTTATATAAATCTTACAAATTTTTATTAATTAAATTGTTGTTTTCATAATTACTTATTTATATGGAAATTTTCCTTACATATTATTTGTTACATTATCATTTATATATTGATATCTGAATTATCATGGTAAAGAATGAATCAATAACTATTGTTAATGAAGAGAATGAAATGATATGCAACATTAATTTGTTTATTTTTAGTTTTTTTAGGAAGAGGAGGAGGAAATAATGACTCACTAAGTATTCTAAATAAAGAGAATGAAATGATATGAAATTTTAATATTTTTTGTTTTTTTTTTATGTTTTCAGAGGAGGTGGAGGATGAAAAGGAAGAGGGAGAGGAAGACGAGGTGGAGGAGCAAGTGGTGGTGCACAAGAAGGAGGAGCATCATGAGGTGGTTATGGTGGACCCGGAGGCGGAGGAGGAGTAGGAGGAGGAAGCGAAGGCTGTGGAGGAGGAGGTGGAAGTGTATGTAGAGGAGGTGGTGGTGGACAAGGAGGAGGAGGAAGTGGAGGTGGAAGAGGTGGTGGAGGAATTGGTGGAGACAGAGGCGGAGGAGGAGAAGGAGGAGGAGGAGGTGGTGCTGGTGCTGGTGATGGTGGTAGAGTAGGTGGAGTTGGGGGAGGATGATGAGGAGGGGGAGGAGCATGAGGAGGAGGTGGAG
>APFE030791641.1:0-32496 GCA_000404065.3 Pinus taeda
ATACTTGATTGGTATGTGCTTGGTCTTTGAATGCATGACTGGGTTCTTTGAAATGCTAATTGCACTTGTATTATCACATAAGATGGAGATAGGTGGAGTACAAGTGATTTGAAAATACTGAAAAGTTTGCATCATCCAAAGGAGTTGTTTGCAACAAGATGCAGCAACCACATATTCTACTTCAGCTATAGATAAAGCAATCGAACTCTGTTTCTTGCTGAACCAAGATACTAATATGGTACCCATAAAGAATGTACCACCACTAGTGCTTTTTCTGTCATCCACGCTTCCAGCCCAATATGCATCTGTATAAGCATGAAGAGTGAGATCTGTACCTCTAGGATACCATAGACCATAGTTTTGAGTTCCTTGAAGATACTTGAAAATTCTCTTTATTGCCTAAAGATGAGTTTCCCTTGGATTTGCCTGAAATCTTCCAACTATTCCCACTACATGCATGATGTCTGATCGGGTTCCTGTTAGATAGAGAAGACTACCAATCATAGATCTATAGGTTGGTTGATGCACTGCTGCTGAGTCATCATTTGCGCTGAGGCTGCATCCTGTCACCATCGGGCTACATACAGGTTTCGAATCCTCCATCCCATATTTCTTCAAGATCTGCTTGAGGTACTTGGTTTGAGATAAAAAGATACCACCTTCATTTTGTTGGATTTGTAAACCAAGAAAATACGTCAGCTCTCCAATCAAGGACATTTCGAATTCTTTCTGCATCACCAAGGCACAATTTTGACTCATAGCTTCTTCATTGCTGCCAAATATGATATCATCAACATACACAACAAGTATTAGCAATTTGTCATTTTCAAATTTTATATAAAGATTGCTATCTACCAATCCTTTTGAAAAACCTTGTTGATGAAGGTATTTGTCCAAATGAAAGTACCAAGCCCTTGGAGACTATTTAAGACCATAGAGAGCCTTCTTAAGTCTACATACAAGTTTTGGATCATTTCCAAGAATGAATCCATCTGGTTGCTCAATGTACACTTCTTCTTCTAAGTCTCCATTCAAAAAGGCAGATTTCACATCCATTTGAAATACTTTGAATTTCTGAAAGCTAGAGAGAGCAAGGAACATTCTGATGGCCTCAAGTCTAGCAACGGGAGCAAAAGTTTCTTCAAAGTCTATTCCTTCTTGTTGAGCATACCCTTTACAAACTAGTATGGCCTTATTTCTAACAACTTCCCCATTTTCATTCAACTTGTTTTTGAATATCCATTTTGTCCCTATGACATTCTTATCTTTTGGTCTAGGAACCAACTCCCAAGTGTTGTTCTTTTCAATTCCCTCAAGTTCATCATCCATTGCCTTGATGCAGCATTCATATTTTCATGCCTCTTTTACATTTTGTGGCTCAGTGGAGGAGAGTAATGCCAAATAGCTTGAAGTTTCTGCTATTGCTCTTCTTGTTTGTATACCAGCCTCTTTCTGCCCCAAAATCTGAGATTCTAGATGATTCTTCTGAACGTACCAGGATGGAGTCTTTTCTTCTATCCTTATCTGTTCTTCTAGTGCCTCATTGGTCTCTTCTTCTTCATCATGAATCTGATTTGATGTAGATGGATAGTCTTCTTCATCTTCAAAATCTTCAGATCTTACCTGCCTAGGAGTGTTTTCTTCTTCATCAACCACTACGTCAATACTTTCAACAATTTTTCCAAGCCTTTTATATAACACTTGTATGCTTTGCTGTGGGGAGAGTAACCAAGGAGAATGCCTTCATCTGCTCTAGGTTCAAACTTGCCAAGATGTTCATCAGTATTTTTGATATAGCATTTGCTTCCAAAAATTTTGAAATATTTTACCAAAGGAGTCTCACCATACCAGAGCTCATCAGGGGTTTGAGTGTTGTTCACTCGGACATTTGTTTTGTTGAGAATAACAACTGCAGCAAATGCAGCTTCACCCCAGAAAGTTGCGGGAGTTCCAGACTCATCAAGCATATCACAAGCCATTTGTTGAACCATTCTGTTCATCCTTTCAACTACTCCATTTTGCTGAGGAGTCCTGGCTGTAGAGAACTCTCTTCTTATTCCATGTTCTTCACAAAAGTCGAAAAATTCATTTGAGGTAAACTCCCAACCTCTATCAAACCTGAGGCATTTAATTTTGTGATCTAATTCATTTTCAACCAAAACTTTGAAGGATTTGAATTTTTCGAAGGCTTCATCTTTGTGCTTCATCAGTCCTATCCAAACCATCCTTGAATAGTCGTCAATGAATAATATAAAGTATTCTTCTCCCCGAGGAGACCTTTTCCTAGATGGACCACATACATCGGTATGGATAGGCTCAAGTGGCCTGCTAGCTGATCCTTCCTTCTCAGGGAAGTTAGTTCTGGTTTGCTTACCAAACTGACATGATTTGCATATTGTATTATCTGGAATTCTGATGTCTGGCAGACCACGAACTGCCTGGTATTTGCATGCTTTCCTTATCTGTGAGAAGCTTAGATGCCCCAACCTCTAGTGCCATAGCTAGTGTTCATCATTCTTGCTCCGATAGCATTGTTGTTGTCCTTCTTTGAATATGTATAAATTATTTGGATTTCTTATGCCTTTGATCATTGTTTCTCCTGTATCAAGATCACGAACACTACATCCATTTGATCGAAATATTACCTTTGTTCCTTGATCGCACATTTGACTAGATTATGCTTTAAGCCATCAACATACATAACATTTCATGCTTTGACCTTTTCTTTTAAAAGAACAAAACCTTTACCTTTTATGAGTGCAGGGATGTCATTTCCAAATGATAACTTCTTCTCCTTCTCCAAGGCACTATATGACTGAAGTTTTTCTTTATCACCTGCCATATGTTTTGAACATCCACTTTCGATGTACCATTTCCTGCCCTTCTGCATATAAGCCTATACCACATCTTTCTGGTTGTGGTTCCTTCATTCTCCATGTTTTGATATTTGAGGCTTGCTCCTTCTGAGTTTCCTGTCGAAACCTACTCCTGCATTCAGAGTCTTCATGACCAAAATTATTACAAATAGAACATTCTATTTCATTTTCAAGAGCAGAAAAGTTATTGTAGGTCCTTTTCATGATCCTAGTCATACTCCTCTATTTTTGAGTTTCTCTAGTCATGATAGTTTTGTAGGCAACACACTGAGCTACTTTGTGTCCAAAGTTGTGACAAGAGAAACATTGGCCATTGAAGAAATTCCTGCGATTATCAACCCTGCGGACCGAAAGATTGTAGTTTTCATTGACATTCATTCTTGAGGAAAATTGAGAATGATTTACCAGTGGTCTGTTGTAGCTTCTGTTTATCCTTGAAGTAGATTGCCCCTGATTTACTTGGTATCTTTGTTCACTCTTGAAGAAAAATGTCCCTGATTTACCTGGTGAGCAGCATTGTGCCTTTGCTATTGATTGTCAATTTGTTCACTTCTCCTTGCTGCATCAATATAACTTTTGGAGGTGGATGGATTCTGTGCTTGACATGCTTCTTCATTATATCCCAGACCTGCCTTGAATAGTGGAGAACGTTGTACTTTGATAACCTCATCTAACGTTTCAGATCCTTTAACAAATCTAAGATTAAGAGCCTTAGTTTTCTCAATCTCTTTTCTAAGTCCCACTATTTCACATTCTAACTTTTCATGATGTTTTTCACTTTCAGCCAATTGGAATTGCAGAGTATCAATAATCATATTTTTATCTTCTAAACAAATTTTGAGTTTAGAAATCTCTTCATAAAGACCTTCTTCATCTATAGCATCCATGAAATCATCATCTTCAAAAGCCATTAAAAGTCCATAATTATTACCTTGTTCATCTTCATCACTATTTGAAAATCCATCACTGTCTTCATGAGTGTAATAGCTTTTCTTATTTACATTTTGTTTCTTGTTCCATCTAACAGGTTCCTTACCTTTATGAGGACACTTGGCAGCATAGTGACTGAATCTTCCACAAGCAAAACATTTGAAAGGTAACTTACCTCTGAATCTTCCAGCACCCCATTGAAGGTTCTTGAAAAAATTTGAATCTTCCTCTTCTTCTGACATATGTCCTGAGTCATAAGAATCTCTTTTTCCTGAGGCCTTGAATGTGGCTTGTCTTCTGTGTGATGGTCCCCCTTTCCTCATTTCATAAGCGGTTAGAATTCCGTGTAGTTGCGACATGGTAATTTTCTGTAGATTCTCCTTTTCTTCTATTGCAGAAACTTTTAATTCAAACTTAGAAGACAAAGATCTCAGAACCTTTTCAACCACAACAACCTCTTTTATTTCTTCACCCAAATTTTTCATACAATTAACAATCTCATCTATGCTTAGGAAATAGTTAGTCACACTTTCATCATTGTACATTATGAGATTTTCATATTGAATTCTGAGGGTTTGAAGTTTTGCTCTTTTTAACTATTCATCTCCTTCATAGCTCAGAACGATCTTGTCCCATATTTCTTTTGCGGTTTTATACTACATAACCTTGATGAATTCTGATTGAGATAGACATCCTAATAGAGTATTGACAGCCTTTGCATTAGTTTCAAACTGCTTCTTCTCAGCTGGATCTGTAGGAGTTGCTGATGGAAAAGTGTACCCTGTATCTATGATATCCCAGACTTCTATACCAAGAGATTGAAGATAGGCTGTAACTCTTACCTTCCAATAGACAAAATTGGTCCCATCAAAAATTGGTGGCCTGATTGATGCTTCTCTCTTGTAGTTGCTCATGATGATAGATCTTCCTTCAAGCAATCAAGCTTCTTCTGAAGGACCCGCTCTAATACCAATTGTTGGAAATAATACTGAGAGGGGGGGTGAATCAGTATTATCTGGTCAATTATTTTCGTTTTCAAACCCAAAACATATACGCTACTTCAGTTAGAGAAAACCGCGTATATATGCAACTACTAATAAGGAAACCCGCGTATACCATACATAATTATAATTTAAAATATTCTACAGATGTTGAACATTATTCTGTGCATCAGGATCATATAAACAGTAACCAGGAACAGAAAAATAGAGAAGAAGACAATCACACACAAGAACACAAGATATAAGGTGGAAACCCAATGTGGGTGAAAACCACCTGCCGCAATATGTCTCTATCTTTTCAATTAGAAATTTCTTTTTACAATGATTCTGTACTGGTGCAGTCCTTTACCAATACGTAGGCTGCTACCTACAGAGAGCTACAACCCCCTTAGTTCTTGTACTAGTTGAGGTACGAGTACACAGGCTACTACCTGCAAAAGACTACAACCTTCTCTTCCTTCCAGGGACCACGTTTCATAAATTTTCAAACTGGATCCACAAATAACATCAATCAAACATCAAGAATTTATGCATCAACCAATCACCTTTTCACCAATCAAAACTGAATCAAAATAAACATTTCTCTGACGAATGTACCCAGATCATAATAACAGTAATCACACCCCACTTCTGAACCCAGAACACTGTAACAATAAACATAAGCAGCTAGAACATAAATCAAGAGATGTACGCTACTTCACTGAACCTGCGTACAGATCTATAAATTCATTCTTTCAAACATTCAGATATTAGTTAACCCAAATTATTAGATTTATAGATCAAGCATGCACCACATATCACAGATCAAAATCATATAGAGATACCACTATTCCAGCCTCAAGATTTTGACCCATCAATAGAACTTATCCTTCTCCTTGCGCTCAGGTTCCTTCTTCATTCAGATCCAGATCTGCACCATAACCTAATCACAGTATTCCAGATCTAGCACTTTATCAGATGTTCAATGGTTCCAAAGGTGCCTTGCCAAATGGTGTCCTTCCTCTTTTATAGCCTTAGGCCTTTCACAATACCACGGACCAAAAACCATAACAATTCAATACCATGGACCCAATACGTGGGATCAACACTTATGATGAGATACCATGGCCCAAAACCATAGGTTCAAATACCAAGGACTAAAGACCATGGACCAAAACCATAGGATCAAAAACTGTCGGACTAATACCATGAACCAACCATAAGATTTCCCATGTGCGTGAGCTTTTCTCTGCATGAAAGTGCGTGAACTTTTCTCTGCATGAAAGTGTGTGAACTTTTCTCTACATGAAAGTGCATGAACTTTTCTCTGCATGAAAGTGCGTGAACTTTGCTGCACTATAATTTATCATTTGAGATGAGTGGGTTGCCATCAAGTACAACATATGTATCATAATGCCAACAACCTGGTGGTTTATCCCTAGTGGTTCCGATGACCAACCCCCCAGCGGTTTGTTGTTCACATGACCTGTTGCCTTTTTCCTGACGATTCCACCATGGCTAACCTCCTAACTATTGGCTCTCTAACACTAACACTAACCCGATGGTCTATCATCATCGTTCACATGCCAACATGCCCGATGAAGTTTCCAATTCTGCTGCGATCAAGGCCTGACTGATGGCTAAACTCTGACGGTCTAACAATTCTCGATCACATGTTTCCTACACGGTTAGGCTGCCCGTGGGGTCAACTGGCCATGTATTGCTTTATTTGTAATTTTTAGCAATGTAATTAGGCCAAGAGTTAATGAAGTTTAGAACTTAGGCTTAGGGTTAAGTTTGATTTTGTTTTAACAATGCGATGGTTAGGACTTAGGTCTTTATGGTTTTAACATAGGTTTTTTAAATACATATTGCAATGTATTGCAGATGGTTAGGGTCATAGGTGATAGATTTGATAGTGCATTTGGTAGATTAGGGTTAGGGTTTACATTTTGTTTCTGAAAACCCATGTACAACATATTGTCACATGTGATGAAACCAAATACATATCGACACTAGCTACCTTTGCGACGACAGCCTCGATGACACATCGAACCTCTATAACGGATGATACAACCCACGTCGACACAAAATCCTATGAAGGCAAATGACAAAACACATGTCGTCGACAAAATCCTAGCATAATTGTCAATGAACACAAGTTGACAGCCAGGTACAAACCCATATCAACTGAACGTCATGAAAACCATATTACTTGAACAACTTGATCCATAACCAACACTGTCGAAGCTGACGAGACCGAACTGAATTGACGATGACTCTGAACACTAACGAAGACACTTTAACACCTGTGCAACGATCGAACGAGATCCTTCTGGATCAATCCTCAACACTTGAAAGATTTTGGACCACAAAAGTTTGACTAAACAAATAGTCGATGAGGGTAGAACTCCCTCTCTTTCCACCTTGACCTGATGGTGTACCAATACATTTGATCAATCACCTGCAAATGATGACCCTAATGATGCTGACTATGGCAATTTTTTTATTCAGTGACCTATTGATCCATCTGTAGTATGAACAACTTGCGACGATGGGAAAAAAACTTGCTATGAACATGGAAATTGATTTCTTTCCATGAAGAACCATGAGTTAGTGATTCATTATCTTTGAAAACAGTCTCTACTAGATGTTGTTTAATACCATCAACAATTATAAACAATCTATTTTGCTAAATGAGAGAGAAAATCAAAGATACTTTGGACATCAAACCAACTACTTTATTTAACATACTTTCCTGCTTCCTAATTACTAAGCGAACTTGCTGCAATGAACCCATCAAGCTGTAAGGTGAAGTCTGCTGCAACTTAGTTTGTCTTTAAAAGTATTGATTTAGCTGTTGATTTGTTTGAATCACGTTTCCTTCATTTAAATGATGTTTCCATTGATTAACACTTTCCTCTGATGCATAAGTTCCCATTAGACACTTTGACACTGCTTTAGGAAAGGCTTTGATATGAAAACAAATAGATTTCCTCTCCACTTGAAAAGTGGTTTCCAAACTGTTTGAAACATGACATGGCGACACAATACAAGAGAAATTGGACACTGACTTTCCCTAATACTGACATGTATCCTTGCAACTGTTAAGTTCCAAACTTAAACTGAATTGATTCATTCTAACATTAGGAAGAGGAGTTTTAGGCATACACTATAATTCATGTTGTAATCCCTGCTTAAGAATAAGATATTTGGTTTTACATAGAGCTAGAATAGTTTCTATATCTTTAATAAAACCATCTTTAAGCTGAGTCTCATAACTTAAAAAACCATCATGTCGATTGTTATGTTTTCCTTTCATACACATGATTACAAATCTCTTGTTGAACTTATTAATCGCTTCATCTTATTAACATTAACTGAATTCAAGTGATTTTTGTTTTGATGTGCCCTGACAATAAATTCAACCTCACCTTTCTTGAGATGATATTTATGTTCTCTCCTATAAAATACTGCATCATGATCATAAATATAAGGATTTCCTAATACAACTCCACATATGTCTACTGGAACCACATCTAATTCCACTCCATCAATGTAATTAGCTGTTATGGCAAATCTTAATTGACAATGTTTGGTGACTTTTATCTGAGTTGATTTATTTAGCCATCCTAATGGGTAAGGTCTTGGATGATTTCGTGTTTCCAAACCCAACCTTTTAACTAAATATTCAGAGATTAAATTCACTTGTGATCCATTGTCAAACATTGTATCTATCTTTATATGCTTAGAATTTATCCTTATGTTAAACAATTCAACTCTTTTATCCTCATTTGAAGGATTTATGTTTGAACAAGATGCAATAGTTTTCAAACTTGAACTAGTGTCAGAAGTCTTACTTGACTTAACCATGGCAGTTATCCTCCTTTCATCACCTAAATCTGAACCTAGATCTTGTTGGACTACTGCAATTGCCTTCTTTTCATACTTCTCCTTAAGGAACTTTTTGGGCTTAAGTTCTAGATGAAGTTTCCAACACTTAGATTCATCATGAACGATTCTCTAGCAATGAGAACAAGTAGGTCTTTCCTTATGAGCCATTGCTGATTTCTTTCCCTTCGAGTTGTTCTTCCCCTTACTGTCATTGGAATCTTTGACTTTCGACTCTTTGGATGAAAGTGATGAAAAATTGAACGGTCTGCCACATGATTCAATATGTATGGCTTGAACACATGCTTCATCAAAACCATCAGGATTAAACATCAATAATGTATGTTGCAAATATGAATTTAAATTGTTGATGTATTTTAACAAATTTTCACGTGTATCCAATGAAATTCCAAGCACCAATGCTTTCTTTCTGAACTCCTGAGTAAACTCCTAAGTAAACTCCTGAACACTCTGCCATTCACCTTGCCTTAGATGTTGCCAATCAATAACATCTTTCTGCATGTGTCCTAAAGGATAGAATTGTTTCCTAAGAGATTTTAAAAACTTAGACCATGAAGAGATGAATTTTCCTATACGCTTTACATCTATCTGTGTTTTACTTTCCCACCAGATTAAAGTTGTTCCCCCCATTCTAAGTGTAGCTAACTTTTTTTTTTTTTTTTATCACTAGAAATGTTCTGAATGCAACAATATACTTCTAACTTCCTAATCTAGTTATCTATCTTTTCAGGATTCATTTCGCCATCATATATAGGTAACTCAAATTTCACATCAAGTTTTAAAAGATATGTTTTCTTAGGTTTCTTTTTCATTTCAGATTCTACACTAGAAGAAGAAGAATAAGAAGAAGAAGATGATGATGATCGAGAGGATGGAGGTGAAGGAGGTTTATCATCCTTTCCTTTACCTTTGTCCTTCATCGATGTCTTTGAAGAAGAAGTTGCATCTCTCGCCTTCTTGTCTTTGTAGAGTTCTCGCAACATTTGCTTCATAGTCAAGAATTCTTGATGAAATTGTTCATCAATCATCTTAGTTTTAGTCTTTTCACTTGCATCAGATCCTAACATGTTCGATTTATGAACGACTTGTTGCTTTCTAATCTCTGGATCGATCTACTCAAGGATTCCTTCTCTTCATTTCGACTTTGACCTAGTTAACATTCAATGAAAAATTCTACAAATGAAACCTGCTCTGATGCCAAATTATATGATCTAAAATGATCATTTATTAAAACTCATGTAGAATTGATTAACCATTAATGAATTGAATGATAACTGAAAGTGTGGAAATCGAGGAAAATTGCTTGAGAAGACTTTACGATAGCTAATTAAACACAAGGAAGATGCATAGCAGAAGTGAAAATAGTAAAAACATAGTGACACCAGACAGAAAAATCGATTACAGAGTTCATCCCTGATGGACTACATCTCTGGCTTTGCTTTCAAGATGGGTGATCGCTTTATTAGGATTGAAACAGATGAGGTTGATTACACAGAGATTTTATCAGTCTAAATGTGCACGCATGTACTTCTGATCACTGTCATCATATAGTTCTTTGAAATAGCTTTCCAACTCCTATCACAGTTCCCAAATCTGACTCCAGATGCTCTTATTACATTGAAAACAAAACTACCTATGATCTCCAGAATCTACAAACAAATATCAAAACCACTCTCCCCTTCATCAATGAAGCAAAACTACCTTTTAAAGGCCTCCAGATACATTGAGACATCCTTGGCTAAATACAAGATGAATTTGGTTGCAATCTGATTAGGTTTAGCTTTGGTCTTGTTGGAATTTGCCACCTAGGGTAGATGCATGGTCATTGAATTAGTTTGAACAAAAAAAAAACCATATAAACCCATAAGTAAACTCGATAATAACTCCAAAACTGCTGGTAGTTAGGCTAACCAGGCGGAGGGCTAATAGCTTCCATGTGAAAATCAGGCAGTCGACTGCTTGACTACCACTTGGTGGTTTATCCTCGGTAATTTCAGCGACCTACCCGTCGGCGGTTTTCTGTTCACATGACCTGCTGTCGTTTTGTTGATGGTTCCACTGTGACTAACCTCCTGACTACTAGCTCTCTAACCGTAACACCAACCTGACAGTCTATCAGCATTGTTCACATGCCAACATCTCTGATGCAGTTTCCAATTCCGCTGCAGTCAAGGCTTGATTGATGGCTAAACTCTAACAGTCTAACAATGCCCGATCACATGTTTCTGACATAGTTAGACTGCCTGCATGGTCAATTCGTTGTGTATTTTTTATTTGTAATGTTTACCAATGTATTTAGACCAATAGTTAATGAAGTTTAGAACTTAGGCTTAGGGTTACGTTTGATGTTGTTTTAACAATGCGATGGTTAGGAATTAGGTCTTTAGGGATTTAGCATAGGATTTTTTTAATACATATTGCAATGTATTGTTTATGGTTAGGGTTGCAACTTAGGTGATATATTTGATAGTGCATTTGGTAGATTAGGATTAGGGTTTACATTTTGTTTTTAAAAACCCATGTACAACATATTATCACAACGTGAGGAAATCAAATACATATTGACACCAGCTATCTTTTTGATGACAATGCCAATGACACATCGAACCTCTGCGATGGATGACACAACCCATGTCGACACCAAATCCTACGAAGGCGAACCAAAAAACACATGTTTTTGACCAAATCCTGGTGGAACTGTCAATGAACACTAGTTGATAGCTAGGTACAAACCCATATCAACTGAATTTCATGAAAACCATATTACCTGAACAACTTGATCCATAACCAATACTGTTGAAGTTGATGACACCGAACTAAATTAATGATGACTCTGAACATTGACGACGACGCCTGAACACCTATGAAACGATCAGACGAGATCCTCCTGGATCATATATAAACATAAACATGGATATGTAGCTAGAATAAAACTTTGTTTCATTAATAATAAAGAACTGAAATATGCTTACATACAGAAAGGAAATAAACTAGCTCAGAAGATGGTAGCTTATCTCTGAGAAGAGATGTGATGGCTACATGCCTTTGAATTGTGTTAAAATGAGGCTTGAAGGCCTATTTATTATTGAGAAATAATGGAAAACCCTAAAAATCCAAAAATCTAACCCTAGGAGATGAAGCGCCAAAACTATGGGCCCCGTATCGGTAAATTGGTACATCAAATTCTCGGTGTCGTAACTTTAGCATACCATCTGCATTTTATGCACACAATACCTCATTAGAAAGATCTATTCGAGGGATACATGTTTTGAAATAAAACATGAGTTAAATCAAATTACCTTTGAAAATTAGATTACATCACTAATAACCAATAGAAAAATAATGCAGACCTCACTCTACGGAGCTAGAAACTAGATCTATTGGTTAATATTTGATAATACTAGGTTTCTACAAGAGAAAAAAACAATTAATCAAAAAATTAGATATAACCAAATGAGATTATGAAGGATAACCATTACATATCCTCCAGTTCAGGTGTCTAAATTTGTCATTGGAACTGGGTCTTTTGCAGTCATGCTGAGGGACAATGGGAGCTTAAATTCACATAGAATGTTTTTTTCAATTTGAGCTAAGAGAGCTTCCAAAATGTATATACTTTCTTGGATATTCCACTAGTTTCATGGAATGTTATTGAAAAATGAAATGATTTCATTTATTTCCTTATGCTTCTCTGTTAAGACTCATCTCAGTACTATCTTAAGTTACTTGTGGAGAATAATAGAATGCATATACTAATTCCTATTTTCCCTAGTATTAGTAGGACTAGGAAGCTAGCAAGAGACCTCCTCTATCAATTCTAAATTTGAAGAGGCTTATCTATCTTTAGTAATATTCTTCTATAGCCTCCAAATATCCTCTTGAGTTCTAGGAGAGTCACAACATGATAAGATACAACAACCTCTTGAGCCTGCACCACAACATGTGACCGACTTTGTTGGCTATATCTCCTAGCCCCACAATGCCCACACATGTGCTAGCATAGCATACGGCCACAATGAATAAAGAAAAAATACAATAACAGAGACACCCTTATATCCACATGCTACAAACAAGTGATAACCCCTTAAAAACAAGTGAAATTGCATGAGAAACAAGAACATATCTTTCATCAATATATTCCAAATGGAAAATAGTTAACATTAAATGGAAAATTCTACAAATGAAACCCGCTCTCATACCAAATTATATGATCTAAAATGATCATTTATTAAAACTCATGTAGAATTGATTAACCATTAATGAATTGAATATTAGCTGAAAGTGTGGAAGTCGAGGAAAACTGCTTGAGAAGAAGACTTTAAGATAGCTTATTAAACACAAGGAAGATGCATAACAGAAGTGAAAATAATAAAAACACAGTGATACCAAACAGAAAAATCGATTACAGAGTTCATCCCTAATGGACTATGTCTCTAGCTTTGCTTTCAATATGGGCGATCGCTTTATTAGGATTGAAACAGATGAGGTTGATTACACATATATTTTATCAATCTAAATGTGCACGCATGTGCTTCTGATCACTGTCATCAAATAGTTCTCTAAACTAGCTTTCCAACTCCTATCACAATTCCCAATTCTGACTCCAGATGCTCCTATTACATTGAAAACAAAACTGCCTATGATCTCCAGAATCTGCAACCAAAAATCAAAACCACTATCCCCTTCATCAATGAAGCAAAACTACCTTTTGAAGGCCTCCAGATACATTGAAACCTCCTTGGCTGAATACATGATGAATGTGGTTGCAATGTGATTAGGTTTAGCTTCGGTCTTGTTGGAATTCGCCACCTAGGGTAGATGCATGGTCATTGAATTAGTTTGAACAAAAAAAAACCATATAAACCCATAAGTAAACTTGATAATAAATCCACAACCACTGGCAGTTCGGTTAACCGGGAAGAGGGATAATAGCTTCCATGTGACAACCGGGTAGTCGACTGCTTGAATACCACTTGGTGGTTTATCCCTGGCAGTTTCAGAGACCAACCCCTCGGCCGTTTACTGTTCACATAACCTGTTTTCATTTTGTTGACGGTTCCGTCACGACTAACCTCCTGACTGCTAGCTCTCTAACCCTAACACCAACCCAACAGTCTATCAACATTGTTCACATGCCAACATCTCTGATGTGGTTTCCAATTCCGTTGCATTCAAGGCCTGACTGATGGCTAAACTCTAACAGTCTAACAATTCCTGGCCACATGTTTCTGATGTAGTTAGACTGCCCACGTGGTCAACTCGCTGTGTATTTTTTTATTTGTAATGTTTACCAATGTATTTAGACCGATAGTTAATGAAGTTTAGAACTTAGGCTTAGGGTTACTTTTGATGTTGTTTTAACAATGCGATGGTTAGGACTTAGGTCTTTATGGTTTTAGCATAGGTTTTTTTTAATACATATTGCAATGTATTGTTTATGGTTAGGGTTGCAACTTAGGTGATAGATTTGATAATGCATTTGGTAGATTAGGATTAGGGTTTACATTTTGTTTTTAAAAACCCATGTACAACATATTATCACAATGTGAAGAAACCAAATGCATATCAACACTAGCTATCTTTGTGATGACAGCCCCGATGACACATCGAACCTTTGCGACGGATGACACAACCCATGTCGACACCAAATCCTGCGAAGGTGAATGACAAAACACATGTTGTTGACCAAATCCTAGTGGAACTATCAATAAACACTAGCTGACAGCCAGGTACAAACCCATATCAACTAAATGTCATGAAAACCATATTACCTAAACAACTTAATCCATAACCAATATTGTCGAAGCTGACGGCACTGAACTAAATTGATGATGACTCTGAACATTGACGACGACGCTGGAACACCTATGCAACGATCTGATGAGATCCTCCTGTATCATATATAAACATAAACATGGATATGCAGCTAGAATAAAACTCCACTTCATTAATAATAAAGAACTGAAATATGCTTACATACATAAAGGAAATAAACTAGCTCAGAAGATGGTAGCTTACCTCTGAGAAGAGATGTGGCAGCTACATGCCTTTGAATTGTGTTATAATGAGTCTTGAAGGCCTATTTATTATTGAGAAATAATGGAAAACCCTAAAAATCCAAAAACCTAACCCTAGGAGATGAAGCGCCAAAACTATGGGTCCCGTTTCGGTAAATTGGTACATCAAATTCTCAGGGTCATAACTTTAGCATACCATCTCTGTTTTATGCACACAATACCTCATTAGAAAGATTTATCTAAGGGATACAACTTTCAAAATAAAACATGAGTTAAATCAAATTACCTTTGAAAATTAGATTACATCACTGATAACCAATAGAAAAATAATACATACCTCACTCTACCAAACTAGAAACTAGATCTATTGGTTAATATTTGATAATGCTAGGTTTCTACAAGAGAAAAAAACAATTAAGCAAAAAGTTTGATATAATCAAATGAGATTATGAAGGATAACCATTACATATCCTCCAGTTTAGGTATCTAAAGTTGTCATTGGAACTGGGTCTTTTGCACTCATGCCAAGGGACAATGGGAGCTTAAATTCACATAGAATGTTTTTTTTTTCCATTTGAGCTAAGTGAGTTTCCAACATTTTTATACTTGCTTGGATATTCCACTAGTTGCATGGAATGTTATTGAAAAATGAAATGATTTCATTTATTTCCCTGTGCTTCTCCTTTAAGACTCATCTCAGTACTGTCTTAAGCTACTTGTGGAGAATAATAGAATGCATATACTAGTTCCTACTTTCCCTAGTATTACTAGGATCAGGAAGCTAGCAAGAGACCTCCTCTATCAATTCTAAATTTGAAGAGGCTTATCTATCTTTAGTGATATTCTTCTATAGCCTCCAAATATCCTCTTGAGTTCTAGGAGAGTCACAACATGATAAGATACAACAACTTCTTGAGCCTGCACCAAAACACATGACCGACTTTGTTGGCTATATATCCTAGCCCCACAATGCCCACACATGCTAGCATGGCATGCAACCACAATGACTAAAGAAACAATACAATAACAGAGACACCCTTATATCCACATGCTACAAACAATTGATAACCCCTTAAAAACAAGTGAAATTGCATGAGCAATAAGAACATCTCTTTCATCAAAATCTTCCAAATGGAAAATAGTTAACATTCAATGGAAAATTCTTGAAATGAAACCTGCTCTGATACCAAATTATATGATCTAAAATGATCATTTATTAAAACTCATGTAGAATTGATTAACCATTAATGAATTGAATGTTAGCTGAAAGTGTGGAAATCGAGGAAAACTGCTTGAGAAGAAGACTTTACGATAGCTGATTAAAGAAAAGGAAGATGCATAATAGCAGTGAAAACAATAAAAACAGATTGATACCAGACAGAAAAATCGATTACAGAGTTCATCCTTGATGGACTACATCTTTGGCTTTGCTTTCAAGATGGGCAATCACTTTATTAGGATTGAAACAGATGAGGTTGATTACATAGAGATTTTATCAGTCTAAATGTGCATGCATGTGCTTCTGATCACTGTCATTAGATATTCCTCTGAACTAGCTTTCCAACTCCTATCATGGTTCCCAATTCTGACTCCAGATGCTCCTATTACATTGAAAAAAAAATGCCTATGATCTCCAGAATCTGCAAACAAATATCAAAACCACTCTCCCCTTCATCAATGAAGCAAAAATACCTTTTAAAGGCCTCCAGATACATTGAAACCTCTTTGGCTGAATACAGGATGAATTTGGTTGCAATATAATTAGGTTTAGCTTCGGTCTAGTTGGAATTTGCCACCTAGGGTAGATGCATGGTCATTGAATTAGTTTGAACAAAAAAAATCCATATAACCCATAAGTAAACTCGATAATAACTCCACAACCGCTAGCAGTTAGGCTAACCAGGTGGAGGGCTAATAGCTTGCATGTGAAAACCGGGTAGTCGACTGCCTGACTGCCACTTGGTGGTTTATCCCCGGCAGTTTCAGCAACCAACCCGTCGGCCGTTTGCTGTTCACATGACCTGTTGTTGTTTTGCTGATGGTTCCACTGCGACTAATCTCTTGACGGCTAGCTCTCTAACCCTAACACCAACCCGATAGTCTATCAACATCGTTCACATGCCAACGTCTCTGATGTGATTTTCAATTCCGCTGCGGTTAAGGCCTGACTGATGGCTAAACTCTAACAATCTAACAATGCCTGGTCACATGTTTCTGACGTAGTTAGATTTCCCGCGTGGTCAACTCGCTGTGTATTTTTTATTTGTAATGTTTACCAATGTATTTAGACTGATAGTTAATGAAGTTTAGAACTAAGGCTTAGGGTTACGTTTGATGTTGTTTTAACAATGCGATGGTTAGGATTTAAGTCTTTAGGGTTTTAGCATAGGTTTTTTTAATACATATTGCAATGTATTGTTTATGGTTAGGGTTGCAACTTAGGTGATAGATTTGATAGTGCATTTGATAGATTAGGATTAGGGTTTACATTTTGTTTTTAAAAACCTATGTACAACATATTATCACAATGTGAAGAAACCAAATACATATCGACACCAGCTATCTTTGTGATGACAGCGCCAATGACACATCGAACCTCTGCGACGGACGACACAACCCATGTCGACACCAAATCCTGCGAAGGTGAAAGAAAAAACACATGTTGTTGACCAAATCCTGGTGGAACTGTCAATGAACACTAGTTGACAGCTAGGTACAAACCCATATCGACTGAATGTCATGAAAACCATATTACCTGAACAACTTGATCCATAACCAATACTGTTGAAGCTAACGACACCGAACTGAATTGATGATGACTCTGAACATTGACGATGACGCTTGAACACCTATGCAACGATCTGACGAGATCCTCCTGGATCATATATAAACATAAACATGGAGATGCAGCTAGAATAAAACTCTGTTTCATTAATAATAAAGAACTGAAATATGCTTACATATAGAAAGGAAATAGACTAAATCAAAAGATGGTAGCTTATCTCTGAGAAGAGATGTGGTGGCTACATACCTTTGAATTGTGTTAAAATGAGGCTTGAAGGCCTATTTATTATTTATAAATAATGGAAAACCCTAAAAATCCGAAAACCTAACCTTAGGAGATGAAGTGCCAAAACTATGGGCCCCGTTTCAGTAAATTGGTACATCAAATTCTCAAGGTTGTAACTTTAGCATACCATCTCCATTTTATGCACACAATACATCATTAGAAAGATCTATCCAAGGCATACAACTTTCGAAAGGAAACATGAGTTAAATCAAATTACCTTTGAAAATTAGATTACATCACTGATAACCAATAGAAAAATAATACAGACCTCACTCTACCAAACTAGAAACTAGATCTATTGGTTAATATTTGATAATACTAGGTTTCTACAAGAGAAAAAAAATAATTAAGCAAAAAGTTAGATATAACCAAATGAGATTATGAAGGATAACCATTACATATCCTCCAGTTTAGGTGTGTAAAGTTGTCATTGGAACTGGGTCTTTTGCACTCATGCCGAGGGACAATGGGAGCTTAAATTTACATAGAATGTTTTTTTCCATTTGAGCTAAGTGCGCTTCCAACATTTATATACTTGCTTGGATATTCAAGAAGTTACATGGAATGTTATTGAAAAATAAAATGATTTCATTTATTTCCTTGTGCTTCTCCTTTAAGACTCATCTCAGTACTGTCCTAAGCTACTTGTGGAGAATAATAGAATGCATATACTAATTCCTACTTTCCATAGTATTACTAGGATCAGGAAGCTAGCAAGGGACCTCCTCTATCAATTCTAAATTTGAAGAGGCTTATCTATCTTTAGTGATATTCTTCTATAGCCTCCAAATATCCTCTTGAGTTCTAGGAGAGTCACAACATGATAAGATACAACAACCTCTTGAGCCTGCACCACAACACGTGACCGACTTTGTTGGCTATATCTCCTAGCCCCACAATGCCCACACATGTGCTAGTATGGCATACAACCACAATGACTAAAGAAAAAATATAATAACATAGATACCCTTATATCCACATGCTACAAACAAGTGATAACCCCTTAAAAACAAGTGAAATTGCATGAGCAACAACATATCTTTCATCAATATCTTCGACTGAGCAAACAACACGTAATATTCAAAATAAATAGCCATCCTGACCAAAAGGAGATGAGGTAACCTAGAAAAAATGGCTAAGAAAGGAATGCCTTGTAGGTCGATTAGAAAGATGAGGGATTTCCATGACATGGGAGAGACCATCTCCTAAAGTAATAGGAAGCCCAAACTCACCAAATATAAAAACAATCCCCAACAGTGACTCCATTACAAAAATCATCCACACCAGTGAAAACCATAAGTTGAGAAAACCAATGCACACAGCCAAGGGATAAATATTACACATTTATAACTGTCAGAAAGGACCAAGGCCATTAGAAATTGGGAGAAAAAGACTAAGACCATATTTGCAAGACCCCATTTGCTATCTAGAAAGACATCATAGTTACCAAATTCATAATTTAGCTCTTCAATTGAGGCATCACCATCATCATTGGAGAGATAAAAATCACCTAAACCCACATAGAATAGTAAGGAATTGATACCTCTGTAAACCATAGATGAAACATAAACTTTGACATGCCAACTCAAATCCTAAAAAACTCTTCTCACATCCCATGGTTTGAATTTCTCAACATCACTCTATAGTATAGCCAAAATCCAATGGGAGTATGTATATACCACAAGTGATAGGAGGATTACAGTGGTAGGGCACATATGTCTTCCTAGTTGCAATGTAGGAAGCGAAGAACTCTCCAGTAAATAACAAGTCATGTGTCCAAGAAATTTAAACAATGCATGCTTCATGCATAGGGGGAGGGGGGTAGGCCACACTGCCCCCCTCTTAATTACATTGAGGGTCAATGGGGTCATCCTCTTGCCCCCCCTAGATCCCATTTTCTTGATGAGTCTCCACCCCCATCGAGGGGATAGACATGTCTATTTTGGAATAGGGCTTCTCGAAATTTAATTTAGCAATTATCATGTGGATGGGATGGATTTAACCTCAAAGGAATATTCTATATTATTATTAGTAGTATACACAAATTAAAGGTTGATATTTATCTCCAAATTGGTTATACCCTTTTTTCTTTTTTAATGAAATTGATTAATTAAAAAAAATTGTAATATGAAAAAGTCTCATATGAAATGGGTTATGTTTTTTGGGAATGTGGTATTGATAAACCACGACATTGGCCAATAGTATTGTAATGATTTGTATTTACAGAGTAATAATATCTATGATAAAGTGGGTATATATATGGGCATAGTTTAACTTATAAACAAAATGACCTTTTTTTTTACAATATTTTTCTAGTTAATTTTAACTAAAATCGAGTAGAGATTTTTAAAAGCTTGAGTTTAAGTTGTTTAATTTGTAGAAATCGAGTGCTCTAGTGGGGTTTTCAGTGTGGTAAATCTATTTATGCTTTCAAAAATATATTTTAAGTAATGAAAAATCACATTTTTTATCTTTCTTATATTGTATGGCCGGATTCTAGTGAAAAAGACAATTGTCAATTTAGACTACATTATAAATATTCATGAAAAAGAGTCTTGTTCCATGGTTTTTCAAATATATATATCTTTAAATTCTATATTCATTATTTTTAATAATAATAATAATAATAATAATAATAATAATAAATTTATCAGTTTTATTATTTGTTTAATTTTAATAACCTGAGATGCCTTATGAAATAAGTGTTTTGGCATTTATTGTAGATTAATATTTATCTATATTTACTAACCATTTAATTTATATGGCTATAATAATTACGCCGTAAGGTGTTTCCCTCTGAAGTGAACTCCGCCAAATGCATTTATGTCCTAATCTTAACCGTCATATCCATTGTTAGATGATTCAACAATGATCTACCGTCCAATTTAATTGGAAACATTAAAAAAACAATAAAAAACTCTTAAGGTAATTAGTTAATAGAAAAATTAATTAATTTTTGTTCAGTTACCCTACCCAACTCGTCCATCTACGCAGTTAGTCTTTCATGCACATGTGGATAGTCGTGTTTGCTCCAGAGGAGGGCGTGGGACGAATACCTTTGCTGCAGGAGGATGAGGAGGGCCGTGGAGGGTGGGGTGGGGGTTCCTTCTTCTTTGTTGCACAAGGATGAGGAGGCCCACATAGGGCTGCTTTTTCTACAGGAGGAGGATGGCCACGAGGATGAGGAGGTCCAAAAGGAGGATTAATTAGTTGGCAGTTTTTCCCTACATCCGAATCTAGCAGCCTCCGCATCAGAACCAGTTATGGTGGTAGTTATTAGGTTGTGGTATACAATATGGGGTTACTGTTCTCATTTCTCAGCTCATATCAGTATTTGCAACCTTCACATAGTAGCCTTCAACAGATTTGCAGTGTTCCGCCTGTCAGGTTAGTTAATTTACCTCCAGATTTCCCTTTTCATGTTGCTGAGCTTTCTGTCAGCAATCATCATCACCTTAATATTACATATCTTGATGATCTGGGTGTGCAGATGTCTCAAGCAAACAATCTATGGAACTGGGACTTTAAGATAACTTTGGTTTCTAGATGACTAAATATTTAGTTGTATTTGATAGGAATTTGTTCTACTATGTCACTTCTCTTTAGTCTACCATCCTTCTTTGCTTCCTGTTTCCTGCCTTTACTATTGTCAACCACTCTTCCATTTTGATTATATGCATTACTGTTCTTGAGAACCTACAACTCAGCTATATGGAGTGTTTTCTTCTGCAACTTATTGTGGGGTCCAGTCTGTCTTCATTCTACCATCCTTATTTTCTTCCTGTTGCCTAGCTTTACTATTATCAACCACTGTTCCATTTTGATTGTAAGCATTGTTGTTCCTAAGAACCTACAACTAAACTATATGGAGTGTTTTCTTATGCGGCTTATTTTGGGGTCTAGTATGTGCGTTCATCATGACTGTAGATGGAAAATACTATTACTGTTGCCTTTGGAACTCTTCATTCCTAGAAGTCAATTTGAGGGAATGAAGAGTTTGGGATAGCCCTTGAAGAACATCAGGCTCGTCTTTCCCAGTCCTGGCAATGTCTGCTTTCGAGCCCTGCTCCACTCCTACCATGGTTCTTTTGCTTATACCTGGAATGACAACACTTGAGTCGCTTGCATTTTTTTGAACCTCGGCCTAATTGTGATCACATTGAGACTTACCTCGACATTTCCCTTTTCATGTTGCTAAGCTTTCTGTCGGCACTCATCAACACCTTAATATTATTTCACGCTCCTGTTTATTTAAAATTTTATTATTTTGTTGTTTGAAACCATTGAAATTCATTATTGCACATGAGGTTTCCACTCGGTCTGTTTCTTGGTTGTGGATTTTTTTATGCGCTTATTTTGGGGTCCAGTGTGTGTGTTCACTATGACTATAGATGGAAAATAATGTTACTGCTACCTTTAAACAAGGCTAATTAATGTTAAAGAGGACCATGGTATTAATGTTTTTTGAAAACCCAAATGATATGAATAATAGAAATCCAGGATTTAACAAAGATGCATATAGCCAGATAACCTCAATTGCTAGCTTGCTGGGTCAATTTATGGTGGTGTAGGTTTAGGGAAAATGTGTACTCCAACTTGAGAGGCATTGAACATTTTATCCCAAGGGAGGGAAATTTTTTATTACATCAAACAACCTTCTATTTCAGATTCATACATCCTTCTTGCTAAGCGTTTCCACGGATTGATTTCACCCATCTCTCAATTGTTGTTGTATGTGATTAGGTACAGCCATAATCTTGTCCGAATGTTATGATAGAGTAAAGTTTGGAATGCATTTGGGTTCTCACCAACAACCATTGTGGACCCAATATAGAATCCACATGCCCGCAACAATTACATTGATTGTGTTTTTAATGTTTTGATCAATGAATTGGTATAATTGACTGTTCTTTGTAGAAACCAATGTTAATAACTCATTTATGTGTATTATCCATTTCATTCAATCCTATGCTACAACAAAAATCCCTCTTGTGATGCATTTCCTAGCAGTTACATCCTTCAGGAATAGTTTATATAATAGGGGTATATATCTAGATTCAGTTGCTCCCAGCCATGGGCATGGTATCTCACCTACAACAAACTGTGATTTGGCAAATGTGTCATTGCTCTAGAGGTTGGATATAATTTTGTTGTAAAGAAATATATATATATATATAATATATATATAATATATATATAAAGAGAGAGAGAGAGAGAGAGAGAGAGAGAGAGAGAGAGAGAGAGAGAGAGGATAAATAGAATTTGAGGCCCACTTGAATCCTATGTTGAATTGGGACCTTGGTATTAGAAGCAAGTAGGTCCCAAACAAGCAGAGCCTCAAAGCCAAACTAAAGAACTATTCACTCGATCTATTGATGAGCATTGACTTTCGAAAATAGTGAGTAGACCAAGATTAAACACTTATCAAATAAATATAATTTGCAGAGCAACAATTGTTTATTTTCATGAACGATCTACGTTTATGAGATATGCCATGGCCTACTGTTTACTGCTAGGATTGTGAGGACCCATTGCCCATTAAAAAATTCATTTCCTCACCAACATGATTTACGTTTCTAGATTTGTAGAATGTCCTATTAGTCATTTAGCTACATTTATTATTTGTACATATAAAAATAATAATTTATTTTATAAATTAAGATTTAGCCAAATACCAAATTAATTTATAAGATTTGTTACATGAACTTAGAGCTCTGTAAAGATGTAAGCTTTGAAACTGATTCTTTTAATGTAGTTGTCATAGGAATGCCAACATTGTTAATATATTTTCTTCACATTAACTTAGAATATTTGTATCTTTCCTTCCCTTAACATGGTTGCCATTTTCTCTTCTTCCAATTTTAGCTTTATTTTTCTTTCAAAAATTTGCTAGACAAATTTCCTATTATAGGTCCAGTCATTCCTCAAATCAAGTAATAATTTATTGTATCTTCTTTCCTTTTGTTTCAATGCCTGTGAAGTCTATGTGATAAATGAAACTTCTTGCAATGAATTGAGCCATGAGGATGATGTAGTTTATGTTAGAAGCTCCCCTTAGTCTTTTCGTTGTTTTTCTTTTATGTGTCTTGTTGAAAGCATTCTTAACAATCCATGAAAGGATTCCTAACAATTCCCAAAATATTCATAGTGTCACGACCAATACTTCCAACACCCTCAAACATTTTCATTAAAACATCTCCAATGCTTTTTTATATCGAACTTCTCAACATTAGAACATTTCTCAATTTTTTGTTTCAGATACTCAAAGACTACATTTTTCTTTGTGAGTTGATTTAAGCATGGTTTCATCAATACTTTATAATATATTATGATTATATTATTGCTAAACTGCCACTATCCTCTTATTCTTCATAATTATTCTTTGCCTGTAAATTTTAGATATCAACGAGAAGAAGCAAGAATTGAAGCTTGGATAAATTTGCAGACTTCAAAAGCTGAAGCTAAAACCAAAAAGCTTGAGGTATAAGGAGTGTGCCTATAAATATTTGTACACGTTTTTCTATTAAAAAATGATATTTCATCGAGGCAACATCTTTGTCTGTGTCCTAACAACTAGCAAATTGTCTTGGATAGCTAAATAATTGGATTGTACAGTACATAAATTTGAAACAACATGCATTTGGAACGAATCTTACTTCTACTAAAAAGGAAATGTTGGTATGCATTGAATGGCATTTATCCACTTTTCATTTGGTGGAGACTACAACATTTAGAACATATTTTGCAACTTAGGTTTCAACCATAATAGGATTTTTTCATACGAATGCAGAATCTCGTGAGATTAAGACGACGACAAATATGCCAAAAGTAATTTTCTATGTGGGGATGGGTATCCATGGTAGCCTTTATAAATGTGCCTTGTCTCATTGAAATGATCATTTTGATGTATATTATTTTGTCACTCTTTGTATAATTAAGATGCATTTTACAAAATGAGAAAACAAAGTGAGATCAGGGTAGACATTGCTTTCATATAAAAAATGGATCCATGAAGTGGTATAGACACCATGAATCCATACCTGCAAAATAGCATCTTAAATTAGACAGGAGTTTTACTTAAAATGCCTTTTTGAGCTGCACATTCAATGGCTACACAATTTCTAAATCTACACCCATGCTTATTATCACCAGCTGCTAGGGCCCCTACCTGGTTGTTTCTAACATGCGTAGGTTTCTGAAATTTTCAATTTATAGTATTAAGTATGTTACGCATGTCTGATTGTTTCTAACATGCGTAGGTTTATTAAATTGTCAATTTACAGTTTTAAATATGTTTGAAAGAGAATGATCATATGGAAGTTGTTGTCATAAATCTCTTCATTTTTATGTTTACAAGCCTAGATAGCCACTCAATTACTAACAAATTGAACATGCTTCCTACCCTTTAGTTCATAAATTTTCATGTAGTGTTATAGGAATGTAATGAATGTTAAACATCTTACGAGAAGAAAACCACATTTATGAGTTTTGTTCTGTATAGTACTTATTTTGTTATCTCTACTTTCAGAAAATGACAACAAAGATTATTGAGAATGTTATTTTCACAATGCTCTCTAGATCAACTCATATTCAAACATACCTACAAATTGTTGAACTTGAAACCATTCAATCAATGCAAAATTCAACTCCACGATATCACATTGCCATCTCTGATGGCACACATATGAAACACCTTATGCTTCCAACATATTTCAAAGACCTCGTAGCAACAGGCTTGCTACAAAAGGGTTTTGTTATACATGTTAAAAGTTGGACTACTTCAGCTATTGGTCGATCAATGTAAGTTTGTTATAAATTTTTTATTTCAACTTTAACACTTTTATCGATATCACTTCTAACTCTAACAATCATTCCTGTGTCTCTCATTTTCCATGTAGGTCTATAAAGCTAATAGAATTCGATATTTTTGCTTCATTTTCACCCTTAATTGGTAATCCAAAACATATGAGTATCCCGATCACTTATGAAGAAAACACTCCCTCCTCATCGAACCAAGATCCTTCATAAAAAAGGCACTGCCCTCTTCCAACTACTGGAACCCCATCTGTCATGCCAGTCCTAATTCCTATCAAATCACTAAACCCTTACCATTCAAATTGGTGCATAAAAGGATACGTTCAAAGAAAAAAAACTCTTCGACAATTTCAAAATCATTACAGACCCGGTAAAGTGTTTGGCTTCGCCCTGTTTGATACAAAAGGTGGATAAATACATATTACTCATTTCAACAATGTAGCTGATTATTTTTCTGATAAAATCCAACTTGGAAATGTCTACATTGTCTCTAAAGGGAATGTGAAAAATTCTAATAAGCAATACAACAACTTAAACAATGATTAGGAAATTTTGTTAAATGCAACATCTACCATAGAGCATGTTTCCAGCGAAAAAGACACAAGCCAACAGTGCAATTCAATATAAAATCAATCAATGATATCAAAACAACAAATATCAACTCCATTGTTGATGTTCTTGGTATTATCACTGACATTTCTAATGTGTGCACTATACATAGAAAAGACGGCTCTAAAGTTACTAAATAAATATTGGTATAGCATGGATGCGATCTTTTGTGGAGGAAATTTTCATGCCGTATCACAAGAAATATGCTCCCTATGTGTTGTAGGAAATAACCCCATCATTGCAATCAAGTCTGCCCATCTTGGAGAATTTAATGGAAAAAATGTCGGCACTACAACGAGATCCATTATTCTTGTATATCCTGACATTGAATAGGCCCACATGCTAAAGTCATGGTTTAAAAAGAAGGTTCCACTACAGCTTCTACATCCTTGAAAACAAGATATTCAACTCCTTTTGGCCATCAACAAAGAAAAATAACGATTGTTGATATTTACAGTATGGATTCCTCAGATAAACCAACATTCTTCCAATTAAAGGGCATAATAACAAAATTTGGGATGGAATTTTTTTACTACATTTCTTGCCCATCCATCGTTGATGGGAAAAAATGCATTAAAAAAAATTATTCCATAAAATACAGGCATGTTGTTTTTCCCAAAATGCAACACTGAAGTAACCGACTGTGATTACAAATACATACTTAAGATTGACATAGAAGATCACACTGGTGAATTAGCTTCAACTGTTGCTTTCGAAGACATGGGATCTACAATTCTTGGGATTAATGCCAAAGACTTCTATTTGTTATCTTCAAATCTAGATCTAATCAGGGAAATTGTCTCCAACGCACTATGGATGGATCATATCTTCACACTATCAGTGAAGACAGAAACATTTAAGGAATTACCATAGTTTAAATGTGTTATCATGAAAGAAGAAATCTTGCATTTCACAACAAAATGCAACAACATCCTTCAAGCAATTGATGACATGTCAATATCATAGATAGATATCGTAAAATGTATTTTTCACTTTCTGAATGTTTCTGTTATCTTATTTTAAAAATAAAATTTTGCACCATATACTATTGCATGCCATCTCACCAAATGCTCTTATTTAGTACTGAAATAAATATTCATCCTCCATTGTATCTAGCATTGTGTATGTACACTTATTCACATTTTTTTCATCTTCTTTCTTTTAACAAATGAGGCAACTTGTTGCATTACACATGCAATTATCTACATGTATAAATGAAAATTACTTAAAAGTTCTTTCAAACACATATTCAAATAAAAAATTCACATAAAACTATTCAAAACTTCAATTTCTTTCTCCTCTTTCTCTTTTATACAATAACATGGTTGTTCTCTCCAAATAACATTCTTGTTTTCCCCTCTCTTGCCTATAGGTACCATAACTTTTGCAAATGTCTTCTTCTTGTAATAATGAACGCGCCCGAAGATACTCTGCAACAAGTAAAGAATGAATAAATGCACGTTGACGTGAGCTTTATCAGGGAAAAAGGCATCACAGAATGTCAAAAAAACAAAAGTAGAAAGAAAACTGACATTCATCGTCCGAAACGTATGGTGAAAATTCAGATTTTCCATCAAACCTCTCCATATTTCCCAATTCCGACCCTGAAAACAATCCTCCTTTGCAATTATTAAACTCTCTATCTTTTCGAAAAACCTCTCAAACAAATACATCCATACCTCATTGCCCTAACCCCTCCTTTGCACATGCTTTCAACAACGTTTACACTAATGAAGCACATCGATAATTTCATGCAAAGATTGATAAACTTGCACCTAAATGTCCATGCTTCATTTATCTTGAATCATATCTTGGAATACATATCTGCAATTTGAACCAAATCCATTGCTTCTCCATATGCATATTTGAAACAAAGGGTCATCCCTTCTCATTATCAAACAACATGGACCCTGGTCTTCAGCCAACTTTCCTTACGTCTCTTTCACAAATATAAGAAATGCTCATTGCTAGGGTTAACCCTATACTCTAGGTAACACATGCACATGGTGGCAAATATAAATAAGATGGCCACACAATTTGTTTTCCACAATACATTACAAAAATCGCAAGCATGTTGGCACGACATGTTGAAGACTTGGACATTCTAATTGTCACCCATCATAGTAGTGACCATCATGATTATAATTGAATTGTCAGTAGACATCGTGTTCTGCTGCATTAGAATACAAATTGGCAAATGACCCACACTATAAGAATGCTCGTATTGATAACAACACACTAGAATCCTTACCAATAATCCCCACTGATGTCTCATCCTCCCTTCGCCATTCCAATACCACAAAAACAACTGTCCACCTTTCACCTAAACCACAACTTGAGCCCACTAAAGATTCCTTAAACCCATCCTTACACCACACATCATCATTCATACCCATTATTCCCAATACAAATATAGAAATCCAAGAAATACGCCATTATTTACATGCTTGCAGCCACCATTCTATACTACAATTGAATGACCACCAATTGACTTATCCCCAATGAATGAATACAACACAAAAGTTCTACTCTCTATGGCTTTCTCGACCCTTTTCCCCACAAGAGTTGCAACACTAAGTCAACTAAGAATGAAAGCAGTGCAATTACATGAATACGCTCTTCATGTCATACATTACTACAATAATGGATTCAACAAGCACCCATGCTTTCGTTATTACATATATAATCTCATGATGCGACATCATAGTCAAGCAAAAATGTTCATTTTTGTGAAAAAGAACACCGCAGATAACTTTCCAACATCTATTGAAGATCTGAACATCCAATTAGAACAATTTCCAGATGAGTAGTTGGCAGAACAAGTCATGCCATTCGGTTGATATTTACGTGGAACAAGATATTTTTGACACAAAGCTAAAAATGAACTAACAAACATTATATCTCAGCTTAGTTGCCCAACGTTCTTCTTCACATTAAGTGCATCTGATACAAAATGTCCTGATCTTCATGCAGTCATGCCCAGATGTCAACCTTTTGATATTACAAAACAACAAAAATGGAGAAACAATAACATTATCTCTAACCCACATTTAACAGCACTATATATGCACCATTGATTCACAACATTTCGTGAAGTTATCTTAGAGAAACACTTCCAGACAAAAGACTATTGGTACATGTATGCATTCTACCACGTTTCTTTCAAAACTCTCCAAACATCAAACCTCATCTACTACAAAATTATCTTACACAAATGCAGACTTGATAGGTATGAATGACAACATAGAGGATTTTCACATATCCATGGTTTCCTTTGGATAGAAAATGCACCTGATATGGAAAGCCTCAACTGGGAAAACACAAAAGAAGTTGATATTGCTAGGAAATTCTTCGACAAATATATTTTAGGATGGAACCCTCGTACTCCTTCGCTTTCAAACCAACCAATTGCTCAGACAAATTCAGAAGACCCTTGTCGATTGTCCATGTCACAAATTTTTAGAACCAATCCTTTCAATGATTATGAACAACTCATCAATTGGGTTGAATGTCACACAAAATGCACCGAAAGCACATGCATAAGAAAGAAAGGATCCTCATTTGAATGTCACTATAAAGCACCATGGAAATTACATCCAAAATCATCTTTATTCATTGACTCCAGTGGCCAAAAAACATACACCCTACTTGCAACGATGAACAACTCAATACCCATAACCCTAAAACCCCTTTCGCGATATCATACAAGATATAAGAGATTTTGCTACAGAATTCATCACAAACTGGCAAACATTTTGTCATTTCTACAAACCTTGGCATCAACATCGCACACTATCTAATATTGAATATGTTGCAAATGATAACTCAACTATTCATGAAGCCAATCCTCTAGACAACATGGAAATAAATGAATGGGAATTACTCTCCCAATTATACCCTACAAATGAGCTCCTCATAAATGAGCTTGACATGCTTGGCCTTCATGGCTTTGATGACAACCATAACTGGAACCATACCACTATCCCATTAGATCTACAAAATAATGCCATACAATTCATTGAGAATAGCCTCTCCATCCAACACATTCTTCAAAAATATCAACATATCCTGACGACCCTTAATACATTATCTCCAATGCAAAAAAAGATCTAAATATTATTTCTAATCATTTTGCTAAGAAGGACATTTTAACTGCTCTCAGAATGATAATATAGGACACTGCTAGTACAGGAAAATCCCTCCTTATCAGTTGCATCAAATATATTCTCATAACCCTTGCAAGTCGAGAACCTTCACCGATCATGCTCCTCGCCCCTATAGGCATTGTTGCCTTCAACATACAAGAATCAACAATCCATTCCACCCTCCACCTTCCTATAAAGGATATTACACCTTTAGAAGGCAATGTTCATGTGAAATTCCGAGAAGAACTCAAGCATATCAAGTACATACTAATCAGTGAAATGAGCTTTATTGCACCAAAGCTTCTCAGCCATATTGACGAATGTCTTCGAGAGGCATTTCCACTGCAAAGAAACACTCCTTTCGGTGGTTGTTCCATTATATTGGTTGGTTATCTCGGCTACTTATCGCTCATCAAAGACATACCTCTATATGCAGGCACGAGCCACAAAAGCGCACTGTGGAACACATTCAACATAGTCATCGCATTAGACAAAATATTTCGTCAACAAGGCAACAACATCGCCCAGGTTACTTTCAGGAACATCCTCTAGAATATTAGAAATTCAAATCCAACAATTGATGACTACAATCCTTCCATGATTCCATGCATGTATTTCCAACAAATGCTCAAACAACAGTCCATAATAAGCAAATGATAAAATCTCTAAACACTCATGTCGCAGAATCCATTACTGAAGATGACAACACATATTCCAACATTTCATCAGGAGACGAGCAACTTGAGCAAACTGTGTTACTATGCAAAGGCCAAAAAGTGATGCTAACTTCCAACCTTTGGGTTTCAGCTGGACTTGTTAATGGTTCTCTCAGAGAAATTATAACCATCTTTTATTGTCGTAGCTTTTTCCGAATACATTGAGCCTCCTTGGGATGAAAAAATCCCACTCACTTGCCTATTCCAGCAATAAAAAGAAATGGACATACGAAAATTCCACTAAAGATGGCTTGGGCATTAACCATACATAAATCTCAAGGTATGACACTACCAAAAGCAACAATTGACATTGGGAAAACTAAACGCCAAGGTCTCACATTCACAACAATTTCAAGAGTACCTTCTCTACAAGATCTTCATATTTTCCCCGCAATCAGTTTCGATCGTTACAATAAAATGAAAGACAACAAAAACATTGCTCGCAGAAAACATGTAGAAGAAATTCTCCGTTCAACGACACCTCCAGACAATCTGCTCCAATCCACACGTTAACATGACCAAAAGGTTTCCTATATTTATTAAGCTCAATCTATTTCATAACATACCTTTCATATCTTTGGACAATAATTAAATCTAATCATTATTAATACATGGTTGCAAATAATACATTTTCATTATATTTTCTATACACTTGATTCTAACATTTTCTTTCTTTTGCAATAGGACATATGGACTCAGAAATAACACAACTATATAACTATTGTGATGAAATTGAAGCATCAATACTTACATTGCAACATATACAAAACATATTTCTTTCAATACCGAATCCAGTAGTACCATTATACCGCCTCCATCTAACTATACAATTATTACTGCAAATTAAATCTACTCTGAAATGCATAATCCACATTCATCAACATGACAAAATGCAAAAAATACGAGCAGAATGACAATCAAGAAATATGCATCTCCAACTACGCATAAATCTCCAATGGTGTTCGATATGCCATTGTTCACCTTGCATCTTCGACTAACAATATTTAAATCCCCATGACAAACGTAAGTTCATTTCCATTCATTCGAATTTCATTTTAACACAACTCACATGCAAAATTTTACTAATAAATTTCCACAATTAATTTACATATTACAAACTTTAACAAATTATACATTTTCCAGGGTCATTGTTGCTTCTTCAGGTCTTCGATGCCTCCAACAAGTTTCGATGCATCTTCAAATATGGAAACCACATTATTCTTCACAATATTATATTTCTTTTCTCACCTCATCGATTACAATCTACTACTTGTATTTTTCAATTGAAACTTGAAAAAGGATCTTCGAAGATCAAAAGACATTCTTCATTACAAACATTGTACATTCTGCAAATTCCACCCAATGTATATCACTTAGCTTCATCTTCCACTGTTACATGCAATCTTGTTTATTCAATATTATTATC
>APFE030791643.1:9278-28822 GCA_000404065.3 Pinus taeda
GTTTTCTTTTCACCAATACTTACGATTGTAGACTACGTCTTAACAATCCATACTTAGTTTTATTTTCGTTACCAAGTATTATTAATTTGCCTTTATACCAATGAACACCCATACACATTCATTATCAACAACATTATACAAGAGAAATGCACAACAGTATAAAGGAAGGGGCAACTCCCTGCAATATGAGTCTGCCCGATATCAATATATTATACAATCTTCACTTTTACAAAGTATAGGCTAAGTCCTTGGGGAACCCCAAAATTATACTTAGCCAAATTTCCAACTTCGGCAAACTCGGTTGCCCAGCTCGTCGGCACCTCTGCACGGTCGCCGCATGACCCACCAACCCGTCGTTCGCCTTGTCGCATGTCTTCCCTGGTTCGCACTTCGTTTGGTCCATAGACGCCCAAACCGTTTACACCTTCCCACACGCAGCCCCACTTGCCAACGCTTGGCAACCGTCCAAATCATGTGAAACAACACGTAGTACCGCCTGCCCAACTCTACGACCTCCGGTTCCAACCTTCGTCTCCATCGCATCGTCGTGCACGGCGTGCCTACACCTGGTTGCTCCTCTGCACGCCCTCACCATGTCGACCAACTCTTCGTTCGGCGGACGCCCTACTTGGGCCGCTCGTCATGCACGCCTACACGGACACCCTCACCCGGTCGCCCATCGTGCACGTCTACCCGGACGCCCTCACCGTCACCCGCACGCCTACCCGGGTCGCTTGTCATGCAGCCCTGCACGAACGCCCTCACCCGGGTCGCCCGTCGTGTAGCTCTGCACAGGCGCCTGTCCGGGTCACCCGTCGTGCAGCCTTGCATGGTGACTCCTCCAACTTGCACTTCCGCCCCTGCCTTCGCACTGCATCCAAGTACTGCGTCTAGAGAAGATGTTAGATGAATGATCGATAGTAGAAATGCCTCCAACGCACTTCCATATATACCAAGTGTAGGGCGTGGTCCTAGCTTGCCCAGCCGACCTGCCCAACGCTCACACTTCATTGCAAATGCCATAACTATCACATTGGCTCCCTTACTAATGTAGGTCGGCCTCCCTAAGGTTAACTCCATGCCACTACACATATAAGTAGCTCGCCCTCCTAATATGCGCATATCTCAACATTGCACACTCAAGGAAGCTCGCACACTAACCGCGGTCGCACTTTGTTCAGCCTCAACCACGCGCCCTCTGCGGTCTCACTTCTGGCGGAGCTGCAAGTCGTTACATCACCTCTCATGTACATCATCACTATTGACAACAGTTAATGCAACGGCCTACACCATCTTAACACTGGGGCCCAGAGACGTAGTCCCTCTTGGACGAACTCCGTTATCAACGACTTATGTTTTCATGTGTTGATGATTGCCATGTTCCTCTTCTTTACAACATGCGGATGTATTCATTAATGTTCTTTTAAAAAATGCAATTTAACACATCAAGTCTTGGAAGGGTCCTTTGTCACACCCAGACCTGGATCAATATGGATCATTGTACTCTCTTTTGTTGAATCATTTAACGAGAATCTAATAAGAATAAGAATTTGAAAGGGTTTTCCTTGTAGTGGGTTTTTCCCTAGTCTCTGACAAGTCGTGGTATCTCTATGTGTGAATGTTTTTCTTCTATTGTCCTTTTATGTTCCTTTGCATTGATGATGATATTGTTCTTTCTATATAATTGCATATGTTGTTGAATAATGATGTAAACTTGAATAATGATATGATGTTGTGGGGTGAATTTAATATGCAAATGAAGTAATGCAAATATCTAAAGCAAAGAGCAATATTTCCCTTATAAAATTTAACACCCTTAAAGGTTGGTAAATGAAATTTTACAAAACTAGGGTAGTCATATAAATTAAATCGTTGATAAATGTAGATAGGCATCAATCCATATTCCATAATGAGCATCAAAACACTTACTTCATTATACATCTCACCTTGTTAAAAATTAAAAATACCATAAAAACTAATTAAACTATAACTTTGATTATTATTATTAAAAAAATAATATATAAGCTCCCTGAGGGGTGCAGCTTGTTGTCCATCGAGTGTACTGTTAAGGCATTTGTGTCATTGTGCAAGTCACAAGTTCAAACCCCATCTTAGTTGTGTGTTGTGCTTGGGGGCGGTGCAGTTGCACCTAGAGGTTATAGTGGTAGTTGTCAAGGATTGAGCCTCTATCATGTGAGTACAAGTGTTAGCGCCTTACGAATTCCACTAGTCACAAAACAATAATATATAAGTTAGACATTTATACATTTAATAAAACATGGAACAAGGTTCTTATCCAAAATATTTGCCCTCATTTTACTATGGAGATTCTTAATATGTAGATGTAGGCTTTGTCACAATATCATGGCTTATTAATACCACATACCCCAAAAAAAACTATAACTCATTTCACATGAAACTTGTTTTAATATCATTTTTTTAATTAATCAATTTAATTAAAAGGGAGGAAAAAAACATAACTACTTTAGAAAGAAATATCAACATTTAAATTTTGTTCACTATTAAAAATATTTTAAAATATTCTATTAAAATTAAACCCCTACCATCCTAACTAAATAAAATTATTAAAGCCCAAAATATATCCAAAAAATAATATATATATATATAAATATTACTAAAATATCCCAGGGAGATGATTTTGAAATTTTTAATTTAATTTATGAATTTTTTGGATTTTTAAAATTATTTTATTTTAAATGACGTATTTTATATTTAAACGTCCTTGAATGACTTTAAATAAGAGTTTTCTGGTTTTTAGTCCCGGGCAATGATAGTGTTTTAACTAATTTTATGGACTTTTCGATTTATTTATAAATTTGTTTAAATTTATTTGAGCCAAAATGTGATATTTAATGTTTAAGTGATATTGACTTGAATGTTTAAAAGACACTGACGTTGGAGGCGGAGAGATTGCCTTGTGCAATCAATACTTCTTTTTATCAAAATTCGTATTGAAAGATCATCATTAATTAATGGACCATTAACGGACAAGATCTCGAAAGAATGTGATGGTCTTCCACCAGATGAAAAAACTTTGGAGGAATCTTCAATGACAACATCTAAAATTGGACGGTTGAGCGGGTTGGCAGAAGAATCTTGAGGGGTCATCTTCTGACGTATCTTGAATTAACTAAAATATGTATTACGACAATATGGGAGAACTATATTTTCTGTTTTGCTGTGTATTATGACAATATGGTGGCTGCTGGTCTTCCACGAGATGTAGAAACTTTGGAAGTTTGGGCTGCCCAGATGAGAAGGCGGCACAGGGAAAAACTTTGGAAGAATGTTTACGGGTCCTCTTCAATCTCATTTGGGTGAACAATGGAAAAACTTTGGAAGAATGTTTACGGGTCCGGGTCCTCTTCAATGGCATCTAAAATTGGACGAATTGGATGATTTGAGAAAGGTTGGGCGAAGAATCCTTAGGGGTCATCTTCAATGACATCTAAAATTGGACGAATTGGACATTTGAGTGGTTTGGGTGCAGAATCTTTACGGGTCGACTTCAATCACACATCTAAAATTGGACGAATTGGACGGTTTGAGCGGGTTGGGTGAAGAATCATTAGGGATCGTCTTCAATCACTTCTAAAATTGGATGAATTGCAGGATTGAGCAGGTTGGGCGCAAAGATGACAAGAAGGCGGAAATTCTTAAATAACTTTATTGAAGTTACTTAATCGCATCCTTTGGGGTTGAGAGGAGTTTGTTAACACGCACAAGGATCCTCTCGGGTTGAGAGGATGTTAGCCTCTCTGAAAACAAACAACGTCCCTCTAGCCCACTCAACTCTCAAAGTCTTTGTTTTGGCGTGTTAAATAGAGACAACTCTCAAAGTCTTTGTTTCCCAAAGAAAATAGTTTTTCTTTGCCAAAGAAAATATCTGGTAGGTTAAATACACACAATTTGACACTAGTGGGTAAGACTATTTGTAAATAAATTCCAAACACTAAAATTTAAGAGACAAAAGTTAATAATAACACTTGTTCGTATCTTCCTACAATAAAAATTTATAAGACTTATAAATGACCCCTCGAGAAAATTTAAATATTAAATTGATTAATTTTTTAATTTTTTTAAATATTTAATTTTAAAACATCTACCCATACAAAATAATCCCATCTAACTAAGACAAAATATTAAATTTATTAATCTTTTAATTTATTTAAATATTTGATTTAAAATATCTACCCATACAAAGTAATCCCATGCTAACTGGTGGCCTTTCTCTACTAACTGCTAACCAGAGAAATATGTAGAGAGCTCACAAGATTGACAGTGTCATGCCCCTACACTGGCGGTACTCTTCCAACCACACTATAGGAGGTGCAGCACCCCCAACCCTTTTCTTTTTACCAATACTCACAGTCATGGACTACGCCTACTTTCGGTACTTAGTTAATTTTTCAACTTCACAAAGTACATTTACTTATTATAACACAGCAAAAACATTCTTTTAAACATTCATCAGCATTAGCCATGAAATCACAACAATATAGAAGGGAGGGGCAACTCCCTATAATGAGATTGCCCACAATATATTATACCATATACAAGTTCAATCCTGAGAAAACCCCAGATTTACACTTAGAATATTTTTGCATTCACCGGCACAATGTGTTCAACCAGCTCATCGGTGCGCCCACACGGTCGCTCGAACGACTCTTTCCCAACTCCTCGTTTGCATATGCACATTCACCCGAACGCATTTTGTTCCACTCGTCTAACTCGTCGAGCACTCCCACTGAACACCCAACTCGCCCACCAGTAGGCACTCTCCACCGAATGCCCAAATCGCCAAGTCTCCACCGACAAGTCATTCATCGTGCATCTGTTCAAGACTCCGCACGAATCTTCATTCACCAACTCATGTCGTTCAGGCGTGCGCCCTCGCACACCCTCGAACAACCTTCCGAACGGACCTCCGAACAACCTTTGAACGACCTTTGAACGATCCTCCAAATGACCTCTGAACGATTCACTGAATGACTTCCTACACGTTCGTTCAACCCTGCACGATCGTTTGTTCAACGCTGCACGATCGTTCGTTCAGCCCTGCACGACCTTTTGTTCAGCGCTCCGAACGACTTCTTGAACGACCTGTTTAGCAACCCCGTGTGCGTCTGCCAGTGCGCCCTTGCTTGCCCTGCGCTACCCTGGACCTGCAGCTCAACTCGCACCTCCATTTCGGTGTGAGTGCTTCGGCCTAACCACCTGCACACTATGCCTCTTTTAGACCACCAACACTTCACACTTCCTTTTCCATGCTATGGCTATGCCTTTATGCGTTGATTTCTTGATCGAATGAATGCCTTAGCTCCATGCCAAGCCATCCTATATATATATCTTGCCCAATGTTGAACCAACGTGTCCTTATGTTGGCTGACCCATCGTTTCATTTTTTGAACGGATCGGCTCGCCCATCGGCCGACCCAACCATTGTGTGTCATCGTTTCATTTTTTCAACGGATCGGCTCGCCCATTGACCGACCCAACCATTGCGTGTCATCGTTTGTCATGCGTTGGAAGAAGTGTTCCTTGAATAAAAAAGAGAAGAATCATGCACAAGATTCTTCTAGAGGAAGAGGGGGCTGAAGAGGAAGAGGAAGAGGAAGGAATAATTTTTGAGGTAAGGGGGGGAGACATTCCAGGGAGAAAGGTTTGATATTCATTACATACGATGCAATAGAGATGGATATGATGCTTCCACATGTAAGCTTCCTTGGGACATAATTGAGCAAGAAAGAAATGAAGGAAAAGGTAAAACACCCGACAAAGGGGAAAAGCACGTGAGTCCCCTCATTATGTTGTGGCACATTGCAACATTGGAGTAACTGAAGAGTTACTCAATGCTTTACTTGCATCATGGAAAGGTTCTTGGTTGCTTGATTTAGAAGCAACTTGCCATATGACTTTCAGAAGAGATTTATTTGAAGAATTCACTGATAATTTTGATGAAGCAATATACTTTGCAGACAAGCCAAAACTCAAGCCATTAGGGTTTGGCACCATGAGAATCAGACTACCTTGTCTTCAAGACTTTCTTCTACATGATGTTCTATACCTCCCAGAGTTGAGTAGAAACTTATTGTCTTTGGTCCACATCCCCTAGCAAGGACACTCCATTCACATATTTGAATGCAAAATTGAGGTCAGAAAAGCATCAAATCACTCACTTGTCATGATTGGGATAGAATAAGAAAGAATTTTGAAGCTGCAAGGAACCTTTGTTCATGCACAAAAAATTTGATACAGTTCTCACTATGATGAAGGTACATTTCCATCAAGTCTTTTATGGCATACTAGATTTGCACACTTAGACTATGACAACCTCCGTTTGTTGAAGAAAAATGGTGTTACTGGCTTGCCAAATATTCCTAGGAAACTTAAGCAATGTGATACTTGTATCTTAGGAAAGCACAACAAACAATCTTTTCATGATTCTCATTCCAAAGCACATAGAAAACTTGAAATCATTCATTATGATTTATGTGGCCCAATGCATGTTCCTTCTGCTAATGGTAATACATATATAATGACATTTATTGATGACTACACTAAAATGTGCTGGGTTTATTTATTGAGGAGCAAATTTGAAGCTTTTGAAACATTCAAGAAATTTCATGCATGGATTGAAAATGATGCACAATCTCATATTGGATATATTCGTACTAATAATGGAAAATAATACACATCAAATGAATTTGAAAACTATCTTCTCCAACATGGGATCAAACATGAAACAACCATGCCTTATAATCCCCAACAGAATGAAGTAGCTGAATGATCCAAATTTAAACAAGAACACAAAAAATTATAGATATAACCATAAATATAGAGATGCAACAGAAATAATACTTCATTTCATTAATGCAAAATAATGAAATATGCTTACAAATAGAAATGGAAATAAATTAGCTCGAGCGATGGTAACTTTTCTTTGAGGAGAGATGTGGTGGATACATGGCTCTGAAGTGTGTTACAGTGAGGCTTGAAGGCTTATTTATTGTTGAGAAACAATGGAAAACCCTAAACATCCAAAACCTAACCCTAGGAGAAGAAGCGCCAAACTATGGGCCCTGTTTGGGTAAATTGGTACATCAACTTCCCGAGGTCGTAACTTTGGCATACGATCTCTGTTTGACGTGCACAATACCTCGTTAGAAAGATATATCCAAGGAGTATAACTTTCAAATGGCCAACATTGGTCTATATTTCATGTTGGTCCCAGTTTTCCCAAAAAACGTCGTTTAGGGCCTCAAAACCGCTCCAGATGTTCACGACCCGAAAAACTGCCAAAAATAGTAAATTGTGCTACAATTAAGGAAAATGAAAAAATGAAAGAGACAGTTGTGGGGTCCAAGTGGGATAGGCGGGTGGCCACCAAAATCCACCTGGATCACTAAAAAAATGAACATGACAATCTTAAATATGGTACGTTCCATGGTGTTTTTCAAGAATGTTAAACTGACGTTTGGGCTGATGCAATTCTATGTGTTGTCTATATAAAGAACAAGTGTCCATTTAATGCTATAAAAAATAGGACTCCCTATGAAATGTGGTATTGGAACATTCCTTTAGGGAGGCATCTCAAGTTTTTTGGTTCAACCTATTATACCTTGATACCAAAGGAACAAGGAAACAAAATCAGTGCAAGGAGTCGCAAATGTATCTTCTTAGGGTACCCAAATACCTCCAAAGCATATTGTTATGATGAAGTGAATAAGAAGTTTATAATATCTAGAGATGTGATATTTCTTGAATCTTCCAAGACTTAAAATGTTGGTGAGCGACAAATTTATCATTTGGATAGATTCGGTCATACAAGTCTTTTCAAGGGTTTTATAATGAGATTCCACATCTTGAAGGGGGGATTCCTATACTAGATAAATATGTGGAATCTTCTTCTGAACCACTCTCTCCCTCACATGAATCTCCAACCACCGATGAAAGTTTTATTGATGTGATTGACATAGTTGGGAGACAAAATCTTGGTTTAGTCCCATCTGAGTCAACTGAGCATCTTGGGCCATCTCAGAAAGGTCCTCCAAAATGGCTTACAAAGACATTTGAATGTGTTTGTCCTAATGAGGTTGGAAAGAGAGTAACAAAAAGATCAACGAGACAAAATGGAGGTGATGTAGACGATTCTGATTCACCTATTGATATGGGTTTTTCTTATGATTGTGAATTCAATTTTTTGACAAATTTCCAACCAAATTCCTTCAAAGAAGCCGCTTCTCATGATGATTGGAAAGAATTGATGCAAAAAGAATATGATGCTTTGATAAAGAATGGCACCTAGAAGCTGGTTGATCCTTCGTTGGGCGGCTACAAGTGAGTCTTCGAAAGCAAGTATAAAGTAGATGGCTCACTTAACAATCACAAAGCCAGGCTCGTGGAAAAAGGTTTTGCACAGAAGGAAAGGGTTCATTATAAGGGGTTCAATAATAGAGGTTGGAAGAGGAAGAGACATTGGGAGATGAAACCTAATAGTCTCTCTCTCCTTGTATATAGTCATATGCTATCTTAATGAAAATGAAACAAATTATTTGTGGAGTTACTCCTGGCTTGACATGGTATCAGAGCTAGCCCCCAGAATTAGTTTTTTGCATTGTAACTCCTTTTAGTTTCCTACCCTCCATTCTCTATCAAATATTTGCATTTGGATAGACTATTCTCTACATTCAATGCATCCTTGAATTATCTATGTGATGATTGCATGGATTTGTGAGTTAATCTCTGGCTGAATATGTTGGTCTGGGAAAATAAAACACACTGTCATTTTTATTGAACTTTGGAAAGGAATTTGTGAAGGAGAAGGAGGCAAAGCATATTCAACATTTGATGGTGTATAGGTGGTTGTGTAAGTGTTGGAATTGATGTCAGACAAGGGTTAGCATGATGATTGGGTGTTTGGAATGAATCCCATGGTTGTTGAGTTTCTTTGTAGAAAATAATCATAGTACTAGGCTTATTGAAGAAGCCATAAAATGATGATTACAATGATGAGTTAGGTGGAACTTCATGGTAGTTGCAGGGTTTTTGTAGAGAATCATCATAGTAGTAGTCTTACTGAAGAAGACATAAAATGATCATCATGGTAGTTGGTGTTCAAATGGCCAAAGAGTTAATGGAAAGAGAATTTTCTAGTCACCTTCCAAGCAGCAAAAGGACTCAAAGCCTATATCAGACTCTCCACATTGGAAAGTGCTTTGAACAAGCTTTTCAACGATATGCAGAAGTACAAAAATGGACTACTGGATTAGAATTTATCGCCTGTTGAAGTTCAGGGACTAGAAGTCCTAAGAGAGTTGGGATATCAGAGATCGAGACATCAACCTATCAGCAGTCAGAGCTCGGGAGGTCTGCGTATTGGCATTATCAGCGATATCGAAAATCAAAGGTTGGAGGAAAATGGAACCTCGAAGATCAGAGTATCAAAACTTTTTCAAGTGAGTGAACTGCATAAAGTTGCGATATTGATGAGTGCCAATAATCCTATAAAAGCACTGAGCTTTTCCAGAAGAGGAATAACAAAGGATTTTAGTGCAAAAACAAGGATGACGGGAACTCTTGTCTCTCCTCCAATAGGACACATGGCAGCATATGAATAGCTCTGATAAGATATAGTGGCAAATGACGTCAGAGTGACGTGATAGTATGGTTGGACATGTGGTAGGCATATTTAACTGTATTGGGTAGCTAATGGGCTAGAATAAAGTGACACGTGTCACCTCTAAGGAATCACCACCTGCAGGTGATGACATCATATCGGAGCTCGATGATTGGAGGATTGAATATGTCGGAACTCTATAACAGTTGGAGTGTTGAAAAGTTTTGATATAGAGGGCTTCCAATATAATTTGCACTGGAACATGGTCATAAGAGCTCAAAAAACCAAGGGTGAAGAGTTGTTAACAAAGGGAGAATGGCCCTCGATAGAGTATGAAGGCTTAGCACATTAATGCTAAGTGGCAGGTCACAGCTAGTGGTAGGTCACAGGTAGTGGTCATATGATGAGAAGCACTGTGAGGGGTAATCAAAGGGAGCTCAACAATCAGAGGTTTAGAATATTAAAACTCTACACCACTATGAACATTGTGATATGGAATTGTTGCAATATGGAATCGATTTGATAAGGAAGTACAGAGCTTTAAAGAATGTATGGGATGGCAGCTCCAATATTGAATGAAGGCACAAAGGATTTGGTAATTGAAAAAGGGATAATTATGTGGAAGTCTCTGCAGCAAGAAATAGAGGACAACATTGGCAACATAAATGAATTTGAGTGCTTGAAGGAAGCATTTGACTACTTCGCATGCACGAATGTTTTTGGTAAATAAGAACATAACAGCCACCTTCATGGACTGTCAAGATTTTTGAAACGATAAATAAGCATGGTTCTCTTGGAGGATTGTGCAAGTCATTTGAGAATTGTTTTCTCATTACAAGAGCTCTATGCAGGTAGACTACGAAGAATTGCAAGGAGCATCTCTTCTTTGGGCATTGTGACAAGAAACTATTCGAAGACGCAAGAGAAGAAACTAAAGCCATGCCTAAGTACAAATTAGTAGCTATAGGACATTATGGAAAGACTCTCGCATGTAGTGTGCCTTAGTAGAACAAAACCATCTCCATCAAAGGAAAATATGGGGAAGTGAGAATATGTGTGAGAGAGCAATGATGTGAGAGTGTGAATCAAAGAAGAGAGGTTGAATCACTTGAGGGGACACATTGTAATATAGCGCAAAGAGAAGTGAGAGGACTGTGTGGAGAGTTGCAAGGATAGTGTTGAGGAGCAGTTAGTGAAAAGCCCTTGACAATGAAGGAAGAGTGTAGGGGAAGTGTTACTCCGAGCAGCAAGAGGAGATCTACAGCAAGTGAGCACAAAAGGCAGAGTACATAAGTGAAATTTGTGAACAACCATTGTTTGGTATCTTACTTGTATAATTGTATGCCTCTATTTTTAGTTTGAAAATTGTATGAAATAGTAGAACAGTGGCAAGGGCAGGTTGGTGCCTCTTGGCAAGTTGGTGCTTACTAACCAAAGGTGGTTGGTGCCTCCTGCGAGTGGGTGCTCACAAACAAAAAAATGTAATTAAGTGGGTGCTTAATTTACATCATAAACAAATGACAAATTGGTGTTTTTTTCCCTTTGGGTTTCCACATGAAAAACACTGTGTCAAATGTGTGTTGCTCATGTGATTGTTATTTGAATATGTGTTTTTGAAATATTGTTGGTTCACTTTTTTATGAATGAATGCTCTCACATGTTAAACAACATAAGGAGGGACTATAATCATAATAATAAAAATTGAAAAAAGAGTTTCTTAGTTACTTATTCACCCCCCCCTCTCAACAATTCCTTATTTCAACAATTGGTATCAGAGCCAAGTTTCTTCAGCAATAGTTTAAACACTAGAAGGTAGATCTATAAGGAATTATGTCTAGGCAAGAGAGGTAAGAAGCTTATGTTGGGTTGTGTTATATTCTTTCCACATAGTTAACAGGGGGTTTAAGGGGTACCCGTAACCCCACTTTATGGGGTCCGGGGCAGCGGCCCGGAAAATTTTGGTTTTGGACCCTATGTTAGGTTGGGCGGACCCACCTATGGTTTTGTGCATGATTTTCGCACATGTTTTTTGGACGCGATGGTTTTCTGTCCATGGTATTGGATGCTTCGGCATGTATAAATATGTATTGTAACATTGAAAGGAAAATAATGAAAAATCGAGCTGGTAGTCTTGGTTTTGGGATCCAGTGGGAAATCTCTGTGTATATGTGTTTTATGTGTTATGCTCTCGCATTTTTTTTCCTGTGATTTAGAATTCGTATGTAGGTAATTTCTGTACGGGGTTAAAACCTACACCCTTGATTTCCAAAATAAAAAATCAATGTTCATAAGCCTCTTCCAGGGAGAAATATCTTGAGTAAGCTTCAATAACAATAAAACCACTCGATGAAAAATTACACAACCTTCTAGTTCTATAAATAATTTCCTAAGAGAAAACCTTAATTAATTATTAATTATCTGATAGGTCTTATTGAAAGAATTTGGCCTTGTATATTAATTGACTAACTCTTAAGAGCTTGAAAGTGGGGAGGTTAGGGTAGGATCTTAACAAAGAAATGCTTGAGAGTTTCGATATTGGAAATAATAAAGATCAAATATTTTTTTTATGTTTTCTAGTGGACGCTTGTCACATTCTAATGGATAGACCTTAGAAATATGATTGAAATTCTCTTCATAATGGAAATAATAACAAATATTGGATTATGACAAGTGGAAGAAATTTCAAACTATACCTCATGAAGAGGGTAGTGAGATTAGTGACAAAAATGTGATGTATGCTCAACAAAGGAATTCTTGAGGAGGTGAACAACTCAAAAGTATTGTCTTGCACTTTTGTCAAAAGATAACTAAGTTGAACAAAGAGTAGTTCTAGATGAAGAAAAATAATTGTTGAAGGAATTAGAGGGTAATATCTAGATGTAGTATATGGTTAGGAGACTATGGTGGATGGAATTCTTGTGATGTGAAATTTCTGGTTAGGGGTTTTATGGTTGAGTTCCCTACAACTCTAAGGTAACGCCAAGGATTGAAGTCTCCATCATTTACTTGGATGCAATTTGATAGTTGGGGACCTAGTTAAGTACTTGGAGGATTTGCTAGAGGGGGTTCAAATATGGTCGACCCTAGGTCCTATCACATCATTGTTATTGTCAAACCCACACTCTAAAATGATATTACCACTATCAGATCTAGTCTCAAATGTCACAACCTATGTCGGTTCATCATCTCCCAAAGTGGTTTTGTAGTAGGGGTTTGACACTCCTAATGATACTTTGATGATGGGAACCTTATATAACTCTATCCCATTTACATCCCCTAATCCAACTGGAACCCAAATATTTTTCATACCATTCTCTGTCTTTGGAGATATTTCCTCCCCTCCATTCTCATTGGAAACCACTACCACTACAACCTATTCCATTTACTCTCCACTCCTTTTGCCAAGGTAGTTTCCTTGTCACTCTCCTTACCCTCCCTAAACTATCTTTCTAAGTGGTTTCCTGAGGATAGACTCTCTAGACCTAATACTTTGTCGGATCTACCTTTCGATGAAACTCCTAAAAAAAACTGGAAAAATATCAAGAGGAAAATAGAAGAGCCAAGCTTGGTCTTGGGAAAGGAAATCAAAGTAAAATCCATTAAAAAAATGGAGGGTTCTACTATACTTGGAAGGTATTCCTAGTAAGTAGACTTCTGTGGTTATTTTTATGAGATTGACGGATACAAACCTCCACCATCCTCATGGTTACACAACCCACTACATGATTTTAGACAAAGGATGGATGGGACAGAACATGAACTCGAGTGGGGATGCATAGAATATTCTCAAGGAAAGATGACTCTAGGGATCACAAGTCTTGTTTGTAAAAATATGGTATATTGATTTCAATGCACAATTGAAGAAACTCACTATCATCCCCATCCGGGTCTGATTTCCTTATCTTCTACTAATATTACGGTTGGAGGATGTTTTAAGGAATTTGGGAGCACACAAGGGTTATTCTATGACACTAATCTCTATTTTCGTCAAAAGGGGTACATGGGCATGGCTCACATTTTGGTTGGATTAAATCTTTCAAACCATCGTACTCTATTATGAGAAACTTAGAGTAGCTGGGCCATCACAAAAGTATGGATTATGAGGGAATTCCCTTCAAATGAGGTTGTTTTCACTCTCATGGACACTTGGGAAGGGTTATTTAATTAAAGAAAACAAAGTGGGTTAGGAAGGATGCCATTTTCTTTGTCATCGCTCCTCCCTCTACTCATGATATTTGGGCTCCATACCCTCATATTTCAGGTCTTTTTTCTTTGGAGCATGAAGCAAATATGGAAGGACAAAAGGAGAGTGCATGCTTGATTACATTAGCCCATAATGCTCTTGAAGTTGTCAAGGATCTAGTGATTTCATGCTCCTTGGAGGGCCCTCCCTCCCCAAGCATGCTAATATCTTTCTCCCCTTCGTCCGATACCTAATTTTCTTTTTCATTAGTTTCCCTCATTCTTTCCATTTCAGGGGATTTTATTTCCTCCCTTTCTGGTCTCTCCCTACCCATGTCTTCACAACTCCATTCCTACTGTCCTTCCCTTCTGTTATCACCAAAATAAGAGTTTACATTGTTCCTAATCATGGCCTTAGATAAGTGTCAAGTCACCCTATGTTTTAATGGGTAAGGTGATAGGTTAGGAGTCCCAAAGGTTTCATTTTTCATATCCAAATAAATTCTAACAACCTTATTCCATGTTTCATGAGTCTTACATTCCTTTTAGAAACTCATAGCTTAAACCATTTTGAAAATTTTTGGAATTAGCCCCGAAACCACGTTTTGGTAGCTTAGACAGTGTAAAATGTTTGTTTTGCGCTACGAAAACGTTGCTCTTTTCATAGCGCTTTTTCCTGCGCGCTACAAAAGTGCGGATTCGTAGAACAGTCTTGTCAAACATCAATCCATTAATATTTCGTTAAAATTTTCATTATTAGGTGTCAGCTAGGAATCAGTCCTTAAGCATGTCGCCACCCAAACTCATCATTTCGAATTTAGGTCTCATTATGAAAGGTAATTTCAAATTCAAAATGGATATCTAGTCTTTCATTTTAGTTTGCATGCAAATTCGAGAGGGTTGGATAGTCGCTCATTTTAGTTTTCATGCAAACCCTCAAACAGAATTTGTTTTTCAATGGTAAGCTTTGGTAATTTTTCACTAAGGTTTTCCTCATCCATAATTCAGGCGAGGCTGACCACCATTGGCAAGAAAGGTTGATCAACAAAATCTCAAGCAAGGCGGTTTGTTACATGAATTCATAAGGAAAGATGACAGAGGAGAAGAAAAGTCACAGGTCTGGTCATTGTTTAAGAATAGAGCCTGAAAGCACCGAGGTCCTAGTTAGAGATAAATTAGTTGTAGAAGCCTTCAAGAAAACAGGATGCTGGAAGTTTTGTAAGAAATTGTAGGGAGGACATACTCAGGTGACAAAGGAGTTTGCACTACATTTCATTGGGTCAAGAACAAAGGTCGAAATCCTGAACTTTCAAATTTCTCTAGACATCATAGATTTGGTGACAGAAATCCCTAGGGGGCAAGATATATGGTTCAAAAACTTCAGATTCTACATGGAACCATGTAAGGTGTTTCTAAAGCTAGAGTTCGTAGAAACAAACTTAACCAAGGCAGTTCCCAAAAACTACATCAAGGATAGCTATGCCAACTTTCTCTTCAACATTCAATGTTATTTTACCTGTGAAGGTAGATATCAAAAGGTTTATTCATATCATTTTAAACTCCTGTTGCATTTTACTGGTATGATTTCTTTAGATTTGCCTTACTTCTTATATCGAAGTGTAGCTAAGATGGCAAATAAAGTACAATTGAAATCTCAAGGATGTGAAACTTCCCTGTTTCATCATGGTCTAATTAAATTGATAGTTCTACATGAACTCAAAAGGATCAACAAAGATTGGTCTTCATTTTTGTTTTTATGTGACTTTGGAGTAGAAAAAAAGGTGTAGACATTAGCCCTAAGGTTAAAGGAACCTCATCAGCAAAAACCAACAAGTCTGTAATGTCCAGGGCAAAAAGGTATGTTAAGTTGAAACCTAGGAAGCAGGAGAAAGAGAAAGTAAGAAAAACCGCAGTAGTTATTCTTGAAACTCCTAAATCCAAATCCACAAAGGAAAAGATATCTGAGGTTAAAAGGAATGACATAAGAACAATCAACCAACAAACCAGTTCAAAGGAGATTGACTAGAAGTCAAAGTGCAAAGGAGAAAGGTAAAACAGTGATCTCGGGAGAAGGCTCAAGCTTGAAGGGTGATTTAAATGATATTTTAAAAGCCATTGATATTGCAAAAACCCTTTTGGTGCAGGCAGATGTGATAAAATTTGATCAAGGAAAGTCAAAGAAAATGAAACCCTCTAAGAAACTGGAATTTGAGGATGATGTTACAACATTTTTTTCAAACACAGAAAGCCCTTAACCAGGCAATCCAAGAAGATGCAAGAGTCCAATATTGAGTTGGGAAGAACAAAAGAAGCCTCCTTTGTTCCAGAAGAGTTGATATATTTTCCGTCTCCAAGACCTGAAGGTGACAAAAACACAGTTCTTTCCACTCAAACAGAAAAGGCCAGTTACGAGGTAATGGAAGAAAGGTTAAAATTTGCGAATAATGAAATTTATAGACAAAGAGTGAGAGCAAGAAGGCATGTTGCTAAAAGGACATATTTCAAAAGGATAAAGGCTCCCTGGGAAGTTGAAAAAGTTTCCAAACCAAAAATAGTCAACAATGAAGCTCAGTACTTTACTTGGACTGTTCCTGCAACCAAAGAAGCCAGATTTGTAAGGAAGACTAATGCTCAGTTGAGAGCTACTAACAGGAGATTGAAGAGACAAATTGAAGACCTAGAAATACAGTTATCAAAATCTGGAAAAGGGGCTATAGCAATAATGAAACAAAGTGATGAAAAAGGGCAGTGAAGGATATATCTTAAAACAATTTTGGCATATAAAAAGAAGGACAACTGTGAAGAAGAACATCTTATAAGGGTAAGTGGTTTTGATTTTTGGTTGATCATATCAGTCTTCATGGAATTTTGAAAAACTCCCAAACTACATATTTTTGAAGGTTGTGTTGAAAAAGAGCATACACAGTAGTTTCGTAACGCGCTATGAAACTGCTAAAGATGATCATTTAGCACTTATAGATGCTTTTCGGAGTTAAGGTCTGATTAATTTCAAATTTTGAAGTTGCTGGTAGACATGGGATCATATATGAAGTTTCAAATGGTAGTGGTGTAGAAAGCAAAGTTCCAAGAACTATTTCATAAGTGATATAAAGGTTGTGCTACAAAAACAGAGTATTTTCATAGCACAGTCATGTTTCATCCTTTCCTCCATATATTCAAGTTTCCTTTTTTCACAAGTGGAAAATGATGTTTAATGGATTATTAATGCATGCCACATGTACATCGGCAAAACTGCTCGAAGATAAGCATAAAGGATTAAGGGCCTTAAAAGGAGGAACTCTGTCTCGTAGTTTTCAAGACAGTTAGGTCATGACTTAGCAGGTTTTGCAACATCATCAAGCTCAAATACATGGGTTGGTAGCTGATTAAAGAATGTATTGAATTCATAGATAAGGTTGTTGAAAGCATGTTTTAGTAGTTTCACTCCTATTTGTATTAGGACTCTTAAAGACAGCTAGCTATCAAGTTGTAATTAAGTAGTTTGTTTTATGAATAGATAGGTGTCAAACTTAGGAATTAGAATTCCCCTAAAGATGGATCATAGTATCCAAGGTTGTAAAACTCTATAAAAAGCTTGAGAATCAAATTCCTCAAGGTTGGTAATTTCATTAGCAAAAAATAAAGTTGTGTTATTGTAAGAAATTGTGGTTTTTCAAACATAATACAGAGATCAATTTGACTACTCAAGATTCACAAGGAGTTTACTTTTTTGATGTTCTTATGGCCTTTTTACAATTACTTATTTGCAGTGGTATGAACTTGTGATACTTAGAATTCATTGGAAAATGCTCTAACTTCCTTCACATGCTTGTAAACTGTGTTGATTCACTATGTTACTGTTTCATTTATAAACCTAAAATCTAAGTGTCTTGACTTCCATGTTTTGCTGATCACATTGTTTTGTTGAAGACTATCTTGACTCCATAGCCCAATAGATGTTTGCTAATCTTTGATTCAACTAGTTATACATTTATCCATTTTGATCCTAGAGTTAGCCATCTAATCATTAATCAAAAATCTTAAATCTATTGAGAGAGCCCTCTCAGGTTGAGGAGGCTAAGCCTCAACCAAAAGTGTTAGGGTCCCAACCTAACCCCCTTATTTATGTCATGGGATCACGTCATAGTCAAGAGTCAATAAAGCCCATATTAATAATTGTAAGTGGTTAACCCGCAATTAATGACGGGACCACAGTTAGTTGCAAATGGGCGTAGTATTAGATAGAGGGTAAATGGGCGGTAGTATTAGATAGATGGTATTAATAAAACCCACGGTATTGGCCCGTGGTATTGCATGTATGAGTCATTATTATAAAGGATGGAGACTCCCTGCGAGGAGTATCGTGTCTTGTTTTGTAATCGAGCTCTGCTCTATTGGAGGTTTCCCCCTCGAAGAGGCGTGTGAACATTTCTCTCTGAGTAATAAAATCATTGCTATTTTGTGTTCTGGGTATATTTTCTTCGCAGATTCTATGTTCTGGGTATCTTTTCTCCGCATATTCTTTGTTCGGTATTACTTTGCAGGTTAAGAAGCATAACAAGTGGTATCAGAGCACTTTCCAGGGCTCGGTGGGATCTCCAAATTTTAGAAATTTTTTTTCTTGGCTAGAGACGTGTTCCAACGTCTTTAAACCACGAGATCTGTCGTTAAGCGCATAAACCTGGGGATTTGGGGAGGCATGCACACAGGAAATACAAGAGGTGGTCACGTCTGTTGGACTCCCTTGTAATCCCTGTGGGTACCCCTTCGAGTAGTAGCGCATTAGTCAGAACCGCGCACGGACTGTCTTCCACGTACCCTTTGGGTATATAGGAAGCCCCATAGATACCTTGAAGCCTCGCCATAGATAAACCTTTGGCTGTCTTGTGGCTACAGTACACCGAGAATAGCACTTGGAGAGATTACTCGCCCGTACGATAGGGTAGTCGAATTGTACGGCTAAGGGTACGGTCGATCCTCCTTAGTTAGAGCCCTGAAACATTGGGCCGAGTACTACTGTCAGACCCTTATGTATATTGCGATCTGTAGCACTCTGACACTCCTCAAGACCATAGTTCCCTTTCTATCGGGGGATCACCCATCATCTATTCCAGATCAGCGAGTGCAGCAGCAGCAGACATTAGTCCCGCAGCTCTATCAGATCAGCAGTAGCAGTGATCCACGATTCAGATCTCTCAGATCCACCAGATCAGAGTAGTTGTGAAGGGTTCCTGTGCTTGGCTATAATTTTCGCAGGACTTTTGGCGGCATTGACATTTTGAGGATTTGGCGATTGTAGTATTGATCAGCATCAGGACAACGAGCTGAGCACGGTGGTACCATTCAATTTCTTCACAAAAATTTCTTTTGCGGTCCCAATTTTTCAGCAAGTTGGTGTATGGTAGAAACTAGAGCTCAAGCAATGGCCAATGAAAGACTAGACAAACTTGAAACAGATATGAAAGAGCTCAACAATAAGCTTGACAAACTATCTAGCATGGTAGGGCAAGCACTCGATAAGGGAAAGGAGCCAGCTCTCGAGGACCTCTATAATGACCATGAGGGTGAGTCTAGCCACTCTCCTCACGTCTGGCACACCCATCCACCACCCAATAGAGATCTCCCACTCAGTCAACGACCTCCCAAGTTGGATATGCAGAAATTTGACGGTTCTAACCCGTCCGCATGGCTAGCACAAATGGAATAGTATTTCGAATTAAAT
>APFE030791647.1:0-19729 GCA_000404065.3 Pinus taeda
GGATCTTTTTGAATATTATATTTTTTGATCTTTATAATAATATAAATTTTTAAAATATTAACTAAGATATTAATTAACTTAGTTAATTTAATTTATTGGATAAAAAAGTCTTTAAATTTAAATTTACGTGTTATTATGTGTCAAAAACATATTTAATTTTGAAGTTACTTTGGAAATTTCATGATTGAGACATGTCATGACCATGCCAACATCAAGTATTTACAATTAATGATTTTTAGTAAATGTTGTGTAGGCTTTGGAAATTTTATGAGTGAAATTTTAAGTGGTTACAATTAATGATATTTTAATAAATGTTGTGTAGGTTTTTCCAATCTTATGAGTGAGACTTGTCATTACCATGAGAATATTAAGTGATTATAATTAATGATATTATAATAAAAGTTAAAGGATGTGTTGATAGTAATTAATAGGTAATGTTTTAGTGTATTTCTCCTAAGTTTTGGAAGGTTTTCTAGTGTATTTTCTAGTTCAAATTGTTTAGAACTTGGTATAGACATCTTGGAGGAATCACAAATTCGAATTGTAAATTGTAATGACCCTTAGTAAATATAAATATTTTATTTACTTTTTACTGCAAAGACTGGGTAGACTTTAAGTGGAAGGCCTCATGATGAATTTATACGTTTAAGGTTCATTTAAATTTTATTAAGTGACTTGGTTATGAAAGCCACGGAAATTGCGGAAAAATCACTGAGTGAAAGTTCATTTACAAGACAATTAGAAGATAGTTGCTCATGTAACACTGTCCTCCCACATCCACCCATGTATCCATGCCCACCTAGGGTAAACAAGAGATGAGAGGCTACTATGATCAGATTCAACCTCCTATGTGACCTTAAGGAAGTGGAATCCACAGAAACAACACACACAGTCATCCATCATCATCAAAATAATCCTCGGGAGAGAAGTCAGCCAGTCAAACACTTTGTCCATAGGTACCAATGTTGTTCTAGATCTCTTAGGCCATATTTGCTCTCATGCTATGGGAAAGAGAGCGACTAGAAACCAAAAGTCGTTCTCACAGGCTTACCGTTAGAAAGGAGCGAATAAAATTACGAGTTCTATTCTAATGACCCTGAGATTTAAGCCACCTTTTGAGGCCGAGAGCCGAGGCCACTGCTGAGAATGGAGTGATAACTTGAAATCATTAAAAATATCGGGAAACAATGATGAAAAAAAAATGAGTTTAGCAAGATGTTTATCAAACCCCTACTAGCCATGTGAGACATTTCGACCTACAACTACTCTAGAAATGGAACTCACACGGGGGAGAATTGGACATAATTTCCATTCTCAATGTTCGGGTGGAGTGCTGATGCAAGAGCATCTAGAACATCTTCATTTGTAAATATGGAATAAAATGGGGATAGAATTTCTATGTTTTTTAGTTAAAATTAGGATAAAAAATAGGGAGTAAAGCTTTGAGGTTTAAGTCATTGTGTAAAAAAGGAAAAATATTGCTTTTCCTAGGAGATAAAGTCTTATCTATCCTTTATGTACATATTCATTCTTATTATAAATTAATGAAGTAGCTACAGCTCTCATCAGAGAGGGAGGAGCGTGCCAGAAATATTGTTATGAAAATTCCTCTCGCCGGTTTGGAAAAATTCTGTGGTATTTTGTTAAATTGTATGCATGTTAACTGTGTGTTTAAAGGATGGAATGGCCTTTCTATTTCTCGGCTTGATTGCTTAATTGTGTGTATTGAATTGTGGAATGATAAAAATTAGGGGCGCGATTTCCTGTTAAAGAATACGATGCATGGGGCTTCCTTATTCTTCAGGTCTATACGGCATTAGCTATGTATTAAAGGCTTTAATATGTTATGAAGTCGCCGTAAAGACTTTGAATTTATATACATGCATGTAAAAGTACTGTAGCTGCGCAAGAGCTCTTCAATATGATTGGTTGAAACCCATCGAAAACCTTCATAATTTGAGGTGTCGTGAAGCAGAGTAGTCACTTACGTTTTTAATGGAAAATCAAGCACCGCAAGCAATTTGGAGTTCCTCTCGGAATGGAAAATCAACTTTGGCTGCCTGGTAACTTAACAACCAACACTTAAGAGATTCAGTTGCGAGTTCAGACATAGACTCAAAGGATTCACACGCAGGTTCAACTCGGGTTTCAAATTCAATTAAACAATTTGAATTGCCATTTTATTTCATAACTATATAGGGTGTTAGCCGGGCTACATCGTGCATGTGCACCGCCAGCAGAAGGTACTAAGTGTATAACTATATGCGATGTATATCTGAGTGGTTGTCCAACCATTAATATCGCCCTACGCTTTTCAAGCTTGATGAGCGAAATTTGCATGATGAGCGCAGGTTTGAATGCCGCTTTTCCCATTTCATGTAAGCAAGCTTTCCTTACAGGTATAATCATAACCAGGCCATGGTTGTTAGATGATTTTGATTGTGAAATCTGATCTCAAAAGGTTTATGGATGAATGATGGGTGTGGAACCGTATACATGGATTGAAATTGCACTTTTATATAAAGTTGTATTTTGAGGTTTGAGATTTGAAAGCCCAGTGATATAAAAAGGAGGTATGATGAAACTATATGAGTTTGAATGGAAGAATTTAAGATGTCAATTGAGATGTAGATTTGATTTTTTTTCCTGGTGAAAGCTGAGTTGTGTGGTTATTATAAGAGTGTTGAAGATCCTGGGTTTTGCAAGTTCTACCCTGCATCAAGTGGTATCAGAGCCTGGCTCTGTTTTTTTTTTATTGAAGAATATTTTTTTGTTTTTCATGAATGCAAGAAGGTTTTGAAGAACTGAAGAAAGTTTTGTTGAAGATCTGATATGCAACATACACAAGTGAACATGATTGCAGCAGTGGAAAGAAGCCAAGATCAGGCAAGATCTTAAAGGTGAGATTGTTTTTCTGATTTGGAATTTGTAAACAAAGTTTATGGTTGCAGAGAAGGTGGCAGTGAACCTGGCATTCAGCTGAAGGTTGGATAGAGAGGACCACTGAAGTGTTCTCAGAAGAGAGTGGGAGATTGCAAAAGCCTAGAGGGAGCAAAGTTGTTGCTCAGGAAGAGGTTCCAGATGGAGGACCCGTGCTTACCAAAAGACTAAGTGAGGTGAGCTTAGTGAGGTAAGATTGTAGCTAGGAGGACTAGCTGTTGCAGAGGCTTGTTGCAAAGGAGCTTGTCAAGAAAGAATGAGAAGAAGATGACTACAAATAGTCATAGCAGAGGTTCGGGAAAAAGCCACAGTAGAGGACATAAGAAAGAGGATGCCAAGATAAATGGCAAGAAGATGAGTCAAGAGGAAGTTGAAATGGAACAAGGAAAATTTCTGAGAGATAGGGAAGAGGAAGACTTGAAGACCGAAACTTCAAGTAAGGACAAGGGGTCACATGGTTTTAAAACTGACAAGTTGTGCATGAATGCACGGACTGTAAATGATGATGTGATGCTTCAAAAATGCTACAAGGAAATTGCACTATTGGAATACTGGTTGGAGAATCCAGGATATGACCAGGAAAATACAGCAGATGAAAGAGTTCAATACAGTGAACAGGTACAGAAAATTGCCATGGAAGCAGATGACGGGGGAGGAAGACTGGTTGACAGTCTTGAGAATTCTTCAAAGGATTCTTTGAGAAGTTTGGATCAGCATACTGATGTGTTGATAATTGAGGATTCATAATAGTATACTGAGATGTTGGCAAAGGAGTACAAGGCACTGATGCCTTATGGTTTTTATTCTAACAAGTGTTTTTTGAATGCAGGTATTGTTGCAGAAAATTTGACTCAGTTGAGTAGTCAAATGTAGGGAGAAGAAGTTTTATGTTTCAGAAGACAAGAGGGTATGGATGATTGGGTGGCCGTCGGAACAAAAACAAGAATAAGAGAGAGAAGTGAGCAGGTAACAGAACAGACTGAGCAAGCTGTCTTAGCTCAGCAAGCAACAAGAAATCAACAGTTTGAAGAATCATTGGACAAAGAAATTGAGCTCATTAGAAGAATCATGTTGAAAGCATCTCAGCGGAAAACATCAGCAAGGAAGAGAAGCAGCGGAAGCAGCATCAAGATGAAAACAGAGACAGATTATGAAAGTGCAACTAATGGAGCAAGACAGCATAAAATATGGAGACCTGGAGAAAGGCAGAAACTAACAGCAGATGAGGACTTACAGAACAAAGTATGGGATCCAGGCATACATAGATCCCAGCACATGATTAGGAGATCATGATTAATTTTAAGGTTGGGTGTATGATGCAGGAGCATCTAGAACATCTTCATTTGTAAATATGGAATAAAATGGGGATAGAATTTCTATGTTTTTTAGTTAAAATTAGGATAAAAGATAGGGAATAAACCTTCCAGCTTTAAGTCATTGTGTAAAAAAGGAAAAATATTGCTTTTCCTAGGAGATAAAGTCTTATCTATCCTTTATGTACATATCCATTCTTATTATAAATTAATGAAGCAGCTACAACTCTCATCAGAGAGGGAGGAGCGTGCCAGAAATATTGTTATGAAAATTCCTCTCGCCGGTTTGGAAAAATTCTGTGGTATTTTGTTAAATTGTATGCATGCTAACTATGTGTTTAAAGGATGGAATGGCCTTTTTATTTCTCGGCTTGATTGCTTAACTGTGTGTATTGAAATGTGGAATGATAAAAATTGGGGGCACAATTTCCTGTTAAAGAATACGATGCATGGGGCTTCCTTATTCTTCTGGTCTATACGACATTAGCTGTGTATTAAAGGATTTAATATGTTATGAAGTCACCGTAAAGACTTTGAATTTGTATACATGCATGTAAAAGTACTGTAGCTGCGCAAGAGCTCTTCAATATGGTTGGTTGAAACCCATCGAAAACCTTCATAATTTGAGGTGTCATGAAGCAGAGCAGTCACTTACGTTTTTAATGGAAAATCAAGGCCCACAAGAAATTTGGAGTTCCTCTCGAAATGGCAGATCAACTTCGGCTGCCTGGTAACTTAACAACCAACACTTAAAAGATTCAGTTGCGAGTTCAGACACAGACTCAAAGGATTCACAGGCAGGTTCAACTCGGGTTTCGAATTCAATTAAACAATTTGAATTGCCATTTTATTTCATAACTATATAGGGTGTTAGCCGAGCAGCATCGTGCATGTGCACCGCCAGCAGAAGGTACTCAGTGTATAACTGTATGCGATATATATATGAGCGGTTGTCCAACCATTAATATCACCCTACGCTTTTCAAGCTTGATGAGCAAAATTTGCATGATGAGCGCAGGTTTGAATGTCGCTTTTCCCATTTCATGTAAGCAGCGCTTTCCTTACGAGTATAATCATAACCAGGCCACGGTTGTTAGATGATTTTGATTGTGAAATCTGATCTCAAACGGTTTATGGATGAATGATGGGTGTGGAACCGTATACATGGATTGAAATTGCACTTTTATATAAAGTTGTATTTTGAGGTTTGAGATTTGAAAGCCCTATGAAATAAAAAGGAGGTATGATGAAACTATATGAGTTTGAATGGAAGGATTTAAGATGTCAATTGAGATGTGAATTTGATTTTTTTTGCTTGGTGAAAGCTAAGTTGTATGGTTATTAGAAGAGTGTTGAAGGTCCTGGGTTTTGCAGGTTCTACCCTGCATCAAGTAGTCTTCTCCTTTGTGAATTTCATTGCGAGCCCCAACTAAAACACATAAAAATTTCAACCTGTTGTTTTAAGAGTATTAGTTGCAAAGGTATGATTCCACTCTAAAATGTCGCTATGGATGATAAATTCACTCATTATAGAGGATCGTAAGGAAATAGTTTAATAATTTCATAAAAGAACGTGCATGTGACCAAATGTCTATGCAAAATAAATTGGGACATGAAGGAATGTGTGAACAAAATTTTTATGATTCATTATGAAAGGTTGATGTGAAATGTTAGTGAGTTAGCAATACAAACAAGAAATAATTAGAACGATTTAATCTTACATAATTGATGGGAGTAAAAATATGAAAAATACTATATATGTATATTTGTAATTTGTAGTTGGGAGAGAAGTAGGTCCATGTGTTGAACTAGGCATCACTTATCCATTGGGAAACAAAAATAATATTAATAGAAGGAATTATTTATTTAGTTGACAAGGAAATGAGAAAACATTAACGGATAAGTCATAGTGCACTAGATTGGTCCTTGGCCAACCGAATGGGATAAGTAGCGAGGGGTAGTAATGGGTCTTGTAGTTAAAACCTACATGAATAAGACAGACCTCAGAAGGACCATCCAAAAAAATTTACATGTATCACATTGCAGAATAATTTTTAGAAGGGAAAACCTTAGGTTTGCATTTAAGTATATAAGAAACATTATATTTGAAAATGATTTATCAATAATACATTGTCCATGAATGTACACAATTAAATATATCCATGTTACACAACATCTACCTAGGAAGAACGAAAAACAACAAGAATTACGTAAGATTCTTTTTAAAATCAAAATATATTCCCAAATTTCATGTATCCCATCAAGTAAAAATACAACTAGTTATAGCGAAATCCAACAATGTTATACGAACGAAATAATTACATATAACCATGTATTAGAACTGATAATTTTCTAACAACAATGCTATGTTATTATACCATGAATGGTTACAATGAAGTCAATGAACCAAAACCAAGAAATTAATTTCTTATAAGAATCCTCATGCAAATTTTCCGTTATTGCACTTAGTGAAATCACTTCTTAAAATTAAAACAAAATTTATTGAAGGATAGAAACAGGGTTTGTAAGATCTATAGATACATTGTAATGTAAATGTATTCCTCACAAAATGATAATGGGAAGTTTGAGGTGGACAAGCACAATTGGATCACGCATTAAGGAAGAAAAAGTTTACAGTTTGAACCTTTCACAGCCATTGGGCCTCAAAATAAACCCTAGATGAACTCCAAGGAAAACCAAAAGTTACATTTAGATGACGAAAACCATTTTTAGTGGTCTTCCAAGTACTTTTCACACACATGATGCTATTTGGGTAGTGGTCTATTGTTTCTCTAAGTTGCTATCATTCTTCTATGTCATAAGATTAACTCTCCTACTTAGGTCGTGGATCTCTTCTTCTATCATATTTTGCCACACATTAGATTAACAAGTAGCATTATTTCATATTAATATTATTGTTTCCTCGGTATCTTTTGGCATACTCTCTCGCTTATGCTGGGTTGAAAACTTAATTTCTTTATTTCCGTTCATGTGCAAATAGATGACAAAAATGAGGTTGTCAATCATACTCTCGTTCACTCCCTTCACAACTATTCTTCCAAGAATTAACAATGGGGTTCCTATTTTCACACTGTTCAAAATAATTACAATAGGGAAACACACTCCTCTACACGGTTCTTTTCTTTTGAAGTTTGTTATGGGTTTCAACAAAGCGTAGCCTCTAAGATGCCATTGACTATCACACCTTGTGGTTTTGCACATCAAAAACAAGAAATTTTTTTATCTTTGTGTTTTATACACTCCATATATTAGTACCATACTAAAGTAACTTATTTTTACAAGTTTCTCAAGATCATGCAAAAGATAGGTACATCAAACATCACACACCCTTGTCATTTCAACCAGTATATCATGTATGACAATTTTTGGAAAAGAAATGCTTCAAATCCCAACACAATAAGTTGCATCCTCTAAGATATGGTTCATATACTATTCTAGAATGCATTACAGAAAATGCATATTAATTAGACTTGCCTTCCGAGCTAGGCATACATTATGTGATTAATGTTAAAAATCTGAAGCTCTTTGAACCACCTTTCCCTCGGGAATCAGTCATTGTAATATTATTGATTTTGAACCTCCCTCACTAAAGGATGTAGTTATTGTATCGAGGATGAGGACATCTTGCTAGTAGACATTCTTATCATATCTTGTAGCTAAGAAGGAACATAGAATCATGCTAGGTAAAATGCATGATTGCATAGACATTGTAACGCATATCTCCTCATTTGATGGTGGAAAGAGGGATGCTTCTCGCTCTAAACGGGGAGGAATTGGGAAACTAGGAAAGGGCACCCCTTTTGAGGCAACTCATAATGAGGAAGGAAACATATAAAAAATGTGTTTAATGTCTCTAAAATATGTATTTTCTTTTTCTCGTGCAAACTAGTTAGGCAACTTTAAAAAGGAAGGCAATATAAAAATAATATTTTGTTGTTTCCATGAAAAACTATTTGTAATCAAGTTAATAGAAAGACAAATTTGTATAAGATAGTGTCTCCCTCATGGTAAAATGATGGTATTATTTTCAAAATATTATTATTTATCTCTGTATTATTTCATTGTACCATATATAATTAATAATTTTTAAATACACATATCTGAATATTATGATTTAACCATAATATACATATATACCTCTTACTATAATGTTATGGAGTTATATAAAATGATACATGAAAATAAATACATATTACTATAGTAAATGTTGTAGGGTTATATAAAATAACTTAACGTTTTAACCATGATATACATATATACCTATTACTATAATGTTATAGAGTTATATAAAATGATACATTAATAAATACATATTACTATAAAAAAAATGTTATCGGGTTATATAAAATAATACACGAAAATAAATATATTAATATTATATCTATTAAAAGGTTTTTTGGAAGAAAAAAATGAGAATAAGATACCACACTTGGTGAAAAAAGAAATCTAATGAATAATATTATATTAGCAATGTCCAAAAATTTCGGGGCATATTTTATTTATTTCCTAAAATCACTTAGTTTTAAATTTGAATGGGGTATAAGAGGGCTCTCTCACTCGCTGCCTATGTAAAATACATAATTATAATATTCATGATATTATTATAATTATATGACCATTTTTTAAGCGATTTTATTATGTTTTTTTCTTTTATATAATGGAGTAAATAGTTTGATATTTATGGTTGATATAATTATTATTATTATTATTATTATCATCATCTAATTTTCAGGTTAAGGAGAGGCCATACATCAAAGTCGTGTATGAGATTGTTTGTGAGAAAAGGGATCCACCTTCTTGCAAGGATTTGACTGCTAATTCTACTAAGGACATCGTTAAGAGAAAGGAGGACCTCAACATGTTTATAGTATTTATATATGTTTATATTAAAATTTAGTTATCATTATTAATAAAATTTTAATATATATGTAACATTAGAGTAGTTCTAAAAAATAAATAATTAAAGTAGTTCTCAAAATTAAATAATTGATAAAAGTCGATATACATTAATCTATAATTAGTATCAAAACACTTACCAAATATTATTAAGATTTTTTTTTAAACTAACTAAATTCTAAATTTCTTTTAAAATATTGTTAGTATAGATTCATCTTAACCAATGATCCAACAAGTGCCTAGAGGGATGAAATCTCTTGAGGTGTAAACTTCTTTTATATTTCAAAACTTGAAAGATGGTTTGCACCTCAAGAGATTTAATGACATGATCCCTCTATATGATCCGTGGTTATAATCTCAAAAAATCATAACTCACCTCATATAACACTTGTTTATATAACATGATATTTTTAGGCTAAGTTCAATACAATTTAAAATATTTAATTCAGCCTAAAAATATCATGTTATAGATGTTTATTTATTAATTTTTGGAATTATTTTATTTAAATGAATTATTGACATGTAAATTTGTTTATATATAGTATTATTTGTTAAAAGTTTTGAATGTCATTTGAAATCATAAAATTTTAAAATATTCTAATGTTCATTTTAAAATATAGACTAAAGAAAGTAATTGGAAACAAAATAATCTTATTTTATAAATAGATAAAGTGTAATTCCATGCATTTTTAATATGGGGTTTGCATTTAACATTTAAAAAAAAATATTGCAATGTGGATTATATATATAGTATTTCAATATTAATACACTTTATATAAGAACAATTCTTAATAGTTAGAGAGACAAATTTTATAGTCTTGTATTATGAAAATATAATTTAATATGTATCATTAATAAAATATTCCAATGTCTAATTTATTTAGAATATCATAAATAAAATATTTCAATTTTTAATTTAATTAGAATATTTCTTTTGCACTTTCTCTTTCAATATATTAATTGAAAATTTAAAAAATTAATAATTAAAACATTTTAGTATTGGCTATATGTGTAATTTCTTCCATTTTTATTATAGATGTTGACAACTAATCATCACGATTTTGTGAATAAATGTAATTGATGTATATAAATAATAAGAAATATGAACAATCATTGGAAGATGAAGTGAAAAGTATTTCCCTCATGTATATAATAAAGACCAACCTGAAGGAATAAGATATGAATTGATTTGGTGGGGTTACTACTAGCCTGACATGGTATCAGAGCGAGGTCCATTTTTGGCATCTCCTTCTAGTCCTGTAACTCCCTTCTGCCACTTTTTTGTAGTCTGTCCACTGCCCACTCCACAGTCGCTGCCCATTAAACGTTGCCACTGTTTAAACGCTCGAAATCTCTGACATTATTCTCCGCCTTCTATTGTAACTCCTCTCTCCCATGATAAGGTCTTTGATTGCATGGATGTGCTATGATTTATTTCTATTTCCTTGATTCCTCTCCCTCTTTGGATTTTTTGTCATTTTCTACATATCTGGTGCCAATCGTCATTTTCTTCTTTTCTCATAGAATCCTTTGAATCAGCAACACTTAGAAATTCCCCAGAGGCTTTGCTTGTGGCTCTCCCATCACGATGAGTTACAATGTGTGCATTTTTCTCTATTAGATCATATTCCTTTAAAAAATAAATGATGTCCCTCTTTGACACCGAGAAAGGAAGGCCTCTGAGCCTTAGAAAGCCAGAATGCTCCATATGATGCTTCTCTAAAGAGCCCTTCGAGTGGTTGGTTAAAGTCGAAATTCGTTGGGTGGTGGTTCCAAGTTCTAACTTCCCACACGCCCTAGTTTGAGCAGCTAAGCAGAGGAGCAGCATCATTTTGGCTTCGCTGACTTCTGCTACAACAACATTATAATAGTCTTGCTTTTTACAGTGAAAGACCTTATTGTGATGATGTTGATGTAGTTAGAATACTCTTGTTAAGTTACAAACTTGGTGCGAATATGCTCACTGTCTTGTGCAGCGGAAGCATTTGTGGAAGGCATCCTCTTTTGGTGTGGTTCCTCCATTCTTGACATGCTGGTGCCATAGTATTTATAATACATATAACACTGATATATACTGAAATTTTTTCTCCAAAAGGCAGTGTTTCATATACATAAATGCATAAGAGGTATTTGAATAAGTTTTTGCCTTTTGGATGGTTTTAATACACCTTTTTCACATCATTTTAATACATGCACGCTAGTAGCCATCCTGTTTTCCCACACCGCCTTACTGGTTGTGTGTGTCTCTTTAGAGAATGTTGAATGTTGGTGCAATAACCATATGCGTTGAGCTCTTGTAAAAATAGAATAATGTGTTGGTTGGGATATAAAAGATTATTTATATTTTGATGATCATGTGCACAAGAACCTGACCTATGATTTTTTTACATCAAAAACACATTTTTCCAAGAAAAGTATTTTTTTAAAATAGTACATAGATTTTATAGTACATAGAATTTTTGTACCAGCAAAAGTTTTTTTACAGTATGCATTCAATCATATCTATTGTGGGAATAGTTCTTACTGGAAAGGAGAACTATCCTGAGTGGTCCCGCATGATAAAACACACCCTCACTTTCAATGATTTGTGGAAAGGAGTGTGTATTGGAGATGGAGACAAAGAGCGAGAATAGCCTAACTCAAACAAAGAGCTTGCCATTTTGGAAAATAAGAACAACAAAGCTTATACATTAACTATATGATATGTAAGTGAGGATTTGAGTCACCATATTTCACCATTTTCAACTGCTTTCGAAGCCTTACAAAAGCTGAAAGAACTCTATCCTGAGTGACTTCACCATTTCTATAGGTATGGAAGTTAATCTCTCCAAATCTAATATTTTTTTCTTTAATACTAATATTTCTATTCACAGGAATATCTCCAAAATTCTAGGCTTTCAAAGGGATGTCCTCCGTTCAAAATATTTGGGAGTTCCTCTAACTACTAAATCTTTGTACAAGAGCATTCGGGAGCTGGTGATTAATAAAATGTAGGATAAAATCAGGAAGTGGACTATTATATCTTTGAAATTAGCTTGTAGGTTGGTGCTCAGAAAGCTTGTTCTTCAATCAATCCCAGTTTTCATGCTCTCAACACTCCCAACACCAAAAGTAGTCTTACAACAATTCAGATCCATACAAAGAGACTTTCTTTCAGGTAAGGGGGAGGAAAGAAAGAAATGGGCCTTGGTCGCATGGGGTAAAATTTGCAAACCTAAAAACCATGGGTGTCTTGGATTGGATGATTCAGAGATTTGAAGCAAGATTTTAGGGGAAAAAGTATGGTGGCGCTGGGTAAAAGACCAAAAGGCTTAGTGGGCTAGTATTTGGAAAGAGAAATATGCTGGCACTTAACAAAATAATGATCACATAAGGATTTCTGGAAGTATAAAAGGCTCACACATCTAGAATAAGGCCTGGGAGAACATAGGCTTAGTAGAAAGAAATAGCTGTTGGGAAATGAGAGATGGAGATCTAACTTTATTTTGGGAGGATAAATGCCAACAATAACCTATACTATTAATAGACGACTTTACGAACCTCAAGAAAGTGATAGAAAACAAAGGGTTAACTAAGGTAAAATATTTTTTGGAGAAAACCAACAATGTAAGAAAATAGGGAACATGGACCCCTTGAAAGCAAAAGCAAAGGAACTTATGATATTGTTGGAACAAAGGAAAATATTAGTGACAGGGGGGCATGAACAACTTAGATGTGGCAATAATAATGAGGGTTCCTTTAATCTTAAGGAGGCAAAACGCATACTCCTTGAATTGGACTCCCAGGTTCCGAATAGGATTTGGCAGAAACTATGGAGGCATCAAGGTTAGATGAAGATCAAACTCTTCATGTGGTTGGTTTACCCTAAGAGAATTTTTACTTCGGATAACATACAAAAGAGGGGTGTTATGGGGCCTTCCATATGCTAGCTCTATAAAGCCTAGGAGGAAACAATGGAGAACCTTCTTAATAATTGCAGTTTCAGCTCCAGGTTGTGGGATACTTTTGCCATCATTTTTTAGCAAACTGATAGGGACAAAGGCAGTATTATCAATACCCTAATCAATTGGAGAAGTAGCTATTCTGATTATGAATTTTTGGGCTCTACATGGGCTCTTACGCCAAGCTTCATTATATGGAACATCTGGAAAGAAAGGAACAATAGAATCTTCAAGAATGAAAAAATACCCTCCCAATGCCTTTTTGAGCAAATCTTAAATCAGGTTAAGGAGACAGTTGACACTACAGTGCAAAATCCCCTTAAGAACCCTCCTTCGGAGGCTGAATTGCTGATTTTCCATTAGCTAGGTATACATTGGCTTATTCCTCGAGACCTAGATAGGAAGGTAATGAAAATGGATCATGAGCAGGATTTCTGGCACCCTCCCCCTTGGGGTTTTTTGAAATACAACATTGTTGGGGCTTCAAAAGGAAACCCAGGTACTACAGGCTTTGGAGGGGTGTTAAGAGACAATAATGGAAGCATCCTTTTCATCTTCCATTTTGATTTAGGAAGAGACACTAACAACATGATGGAACTAATGGCTCCAGAATAATGTTTAGACTTCACAAAGCAGGATAACCGCCAAAATGTGATTATCAAAGCTAGTTCTGAGTTAATAATTAACTCACTCAAGAGAATCAGCTATGATATGATGCTGGAAAAAGTCTCAAAATGTTGGAGGCTAATCCAGGTTTTTCAACAGATTCAACTTCACTTCCAGTGCCTTCACACAATAATTTTTAATCATGTGTGAAGAATGACCACTAAATTGGCAGATATTCTATCCAATCAAGGAGTGATTTGTACTGAGAGTAGGGTCGCGATGAGGTGGTAAGAGATGCGTCATAATATATTAACGTTATATTGTTGCAGCTAGGAGGATGAAGATAGGATGGTGTTTCGAAACAGAGCCGTTGAGGCGGGGTCTAGTTGACTTGGATACATTATGAATCATTGCTTTTATCACAATCTTGTCTTTAGTGGGATGCAGGTCACTATTGGACCCTACATCCCACATAAATATGGTCACAAATGCTCCAAATGGAAGTTGCGCGAAAGACTCTGGTTATCGGATGGTTGGCCGAATGGTTAGTGCATCATCTTATAGTGGTTTATGTATAGACGTAGGGCCTGGAATCCGAGCTTTCACGGTGGCCCTAATACCCCTGGTTCTCTTTCAATGGAGGCAATATTGTTCCCTGGGCGGTATATGGTTTATCACATGCAATTTAAGTGAGAAGTAGTTTTTCCGAAATAGGAGTGATTCCACTCATCAAGCTACATGTGGCCTAGGGGCGAGACTGAATATCGCCCTCATCGAGCGCTAATGTTCAGTGCCTTAGACTAGTGTGATATAATCCTCTGCCATTGGATTAAATAGGGTGGATCTATGGTCAGCAATGATCATGCATGTAGGTGGGTCGAGGAGGTTAAGTGTCGTTCTTCTAGTTACCGCGATATCTCCCACTGTCATTGGATCGGGCATGCAGATTTGACAGCTAAGATTAAAGGTGCAAGGTAGGAGGAGGATTATATTTAGCATGTTTATCGGTTCTTAGCAAGAATCATTGATTTTGGCACGTTTTATAGGTTCGCGGATTATTTCCCCATGTGGTTCTGAAATCCTTTCGGATTGGTACCTTTTCTCTCTTCAAGTTTGATCTTAAATGTAAAGCTTGTGCTTAGTGCCACCCCGAATTGTATCTCGTCCGTCGGATATCTGTGGGTAAACCATACAGTCTCAGCATTTTCTGTCTTTTCAGGGTTTTGAGGTTTTGTAGGTAGGGTTCGAGGTCTTTTCCTTTAGTGCGATGTCGTTGGTAGTAATAGATTAGTTTTAAGTTGCTCCAGAGTTCCTCGTGGGCTGTTGTATTTTATGTAATTTATTTTTTAGATTAATGAAATAGAAGTTACAACTCTTGCTTCAGCAAAAAAAATAAAAAAAATTATTAAGTGATTTGGTTATGACATCCAAGGAAATTGTAGGAAAATCACTAAGTGAAAGTTCATTTATGAGACAATTATAAGATAGTTGCTCATTTGACACTCTCCTCCTTTAGTTGCTCATGTCACACTCTCCTCCCACATCCACCCATGTAACCATGCCCACCTAGGGTAAACATGAGACAAGAGGCTACTATGATCAGATTCAACCTCCTATGTGACCTTCAGGAAGTGGAATCAACATAAACATCACACAAATTCATCCAAGATCATCAAAAGAACCCTCAAGAGACAAGTCAGCTAGTGAGACACTCTGTCCCTAGGTCTCGTTGTTGTTTTGGATCTCTTAGGCCATAGTCTCTCTCATGCTATGGCCAAGGCAGCGACTAGAAACCCAAAGTCGCTCTCACAGGCTTTCTGTTAGAGACAAGAGAACAAAATTAGCAATTCTATTCTAGTGACCTAGAGATTTAAGCCACCTTTTGAGGCCGAGATCCCAGGCCACTACCGAGAATGGAGTGATAGCTTGAAATCATTAAAAATACAGGGAAACAATGATGCGAAACAAATGAGTCGAGCAAGACATTTATCAAACCCCTACTAGCCATGTGCGACATTTAGATGTACAACTGCTCTAGAAATGGAACTCGCACGGGGGAGAATTGGACATAATTTCCATTCTCAATGGTCGGGAGGAGTGGTCTTCTCCTTTGTGAATTTCATTATGAGCCCCAACTAAAAGACATAAAAATTCAACTTGATGTTTTAAGAGTATTAGTTGCACAAGTATGATTCCACTCTAAAATGTTGTTATGGACGATAAAATTCACTCATTATACAGGATTGTAAGGAAATAGTTTAATAATTTAATAAAAGAACCTGTATGTGACCAGATGTCTATGCAAAATGAATTGGGATATGAAGGAATGTGTGATCAAAATTGCTATGATTCATTATGAAAGGTTGATATGAAATGTTAGTGAGTTAGCGATACAAACAAAAAATATTTAGAATGGGTTAATCTTATGTAATTGATGGAAGTCAAAATATGAAACATACTATATATGTATATTTGTAATGTGTAGTTGGGTGAGAAGTAGGTCCACATGTTGAAATAGGCCTTACTTATCCATTAGAAAACAAAAATAATATTAATAGAAGGAATTATTTATTTAGTTGACAAGGAAATGAGAAAACCTTGACGGATAAGTTGTAGTGGACTAGATTGGTCCTTGGCAAACCGAATGGGATAATTAGCGAGGGGTAGTTATGGGTCTTGTAGTTAAAACCTACATGAATAAGACAAACCTCAGAATGCCCATCCTAAAACATTTATAAGTATCACATTGCATCATAATTTTCAGAAGGGCAGACCTTAGGTTTGCATTTAAGAATATAAGAAACATTATATTTGAACTTGATTTATCAACAATACATTGTCCATGAATGTAAATATACAACCTACTATTGTACAATTATATATATCCATGTTATCACACCATCTACCTACGAAGACTGAAAAACAATAAGAATTACATAAGATTACATTTTAAAATGAAAATACATTCCCAAATTTTGTGTATCCCATCAAGTAAAAAATACATCTAGTTATAGTGAAATCCAATAATGTTGTACGAACAAAATAATTACATATAACCAAGTATCACAACTGATAGTTTTCTAACAAAAATGCTATGTTATTATACCATGAATGGTTACAACAAAGTCAATGAACAAAAACCAAGAATCCTCATGCAAATTTTCCATTTTTGCACTTAATGAAATCAATTCTTCAAATTAAAACAAAATTTATTGAAGGATAAAAACAAGGTTTGTAAGCTCTATAGATACATTGGCATGTACATTTATTCCTCACAAAATCATAATGGGAAATTCGAGGTGGATGGCCACAATGGGATCTCTCATTAAGGAAGAAAAACTTTATAGTTACCTATGAACCTTTTATAGCCATTGGGCCTCAAAATAAACCCTAGATGAACTCCACAGAAAATCGATAGTTACATTTAAATGACAGAAACCCTTTTTAGTAGTCTCCCAAGTACTTTGCATAGACATGATGCTATTTGGGTAGTGGTTTATTATTTTTCTAAGTTGTTATCATTCTTCTGTGTCATAAGATTAACTCTACTACTTAGGTCGTGGATCCCTTCTTCTATCATATTTTTCCACATTTTGGATTAACAAGTAGCATTATTTCTTATTAATATAATTATTTCCTCGGTAACTTTTGGCATACTCTCTCACTCATGCTTGATTGAAAACTTAATTTCTTTATTTCCTTTCACGTGCAAATAGATGACAAAAATGAGGTTGTCAATCATACTCTCATTCACTCCCTTCACAACTATTGTTCCAAGAATGAACAATGGGGTTCATATTTGCAAAATTTTCAAAATAACTACAATAGGGCCACACATCCCTCTACTCGGTTTTTTTCTTTTGAAGTTTGTTATGGGTTTCAGCCAAGCGTAGCCTCTAAGATGCCATTGACTATCACCCATTGTGGTTTTCAACATCAAAAGAAGAATTTTTTTTTATCTTTTTGTTTTATACACTCCATATCTTAATACCATACTGAAGTAACTGATGTTTTACAAGTTTCTCATGATCATGCAAAACATAGGTACGTCAAACATCATACGCCCTTGTCATTTCAACCACGATATCATGTATGACACTTTATGGAAATGAAATTCTTCAATTCCCAACACCATAAGTTGCATCCTCTAAGATATGGTCCATATACTATTCTAGAATACATTACAGAAAATTCATATTAATTAGACTTGCCTTCCCAACTAGGCATACACTACCATAATATACATATATACGTATTACTATGATGTTATAATGCTATATAGTAATATAAAATGATACATGAAAATAAATGTATATCACTATAACAAATGTTATCGGGTTATATAAACTAATACACCAAAATAAATATATTAATATTATATCTATTAAAAGGTTTCATGGAGGAAAAGAATGCGAATAAGATACCACAGTTGGTGAAAAAAGAAATCTGATGAATAATATTATATTAGCAATGTCCAAAAATTTCGGGGCATATTTTATTTATTTCCTAAAATCACTTGGTTTTATATTTGAATGGGGAAATACATAATTATAATAGTCATGATATCATTATAATTATATGACCATTTTTTATGGGATTTTATTATGTTTTCTTCTTTCACTCACACACTCGCGAAATGGTAACATATCTTTGGATATTTTATGGCTCATAAATATTACGTTATTGATTAATAATTATTATTTATTATTATGAGGAGGCCAACATCCAAACTGGTGGATGAGTTGTTTGTAGAGAGAAGGGATTCCACCTTCCTTGCCAGGATTTGAATGCTAATTCTAAACTAAGGTACATTGTTTAGAGAAAGGAGGACTCAACAATGTTTAATAATATTACATATATGTTTATATTAAAATTTAGTTATAATTATTAATAAAATTTTAATATATGTGTAACATTAAAGTAGTTATAAAAAATAAATAATTAAAGTAGTTCTAAAAATTAAATAATTGATAAAAGTCGATATACATTAATCTATAATTAGTATCAAAACACTTACCAAATATTATTAACATTTTTTTTTTAAACTAACTAAATTCTAAATTTCTTTTAAAATATTGTTAGTATAGATTCAACTTAACGAGTGATCCAACAAGTGCCTAGAGGGATGAAATCTCTTGAGGTGTAAACTTCTTTTATATTTCAAAACTTGAAAGATGGTTTGCACCTCAAGAGATTTAATGACATCATCCCTCTGTATGATCCCTGGCTATAATCTCAAAAAATCATAACTCACTTCATATAACACTTGTTTATATAACATGATATTTTTAGGCTAAGTTCAATACAATTTAAAATATTTAATTTAGCCTAAAAATATCATGTTATAGATGTTTATTGGTTAATTTTTGAAATTATTTTATTTAAATGAATTATTGACATGCAAATTTGTTTATATATTGTATTATTTGTTAAAAGTTTTGAATGTTATTTGAAATCATAAAATTTTAAAATATTCTAATGTTCATTTTAGAATATAGACTAAAGAAAATAGTTGGAAACAAAATAATCTTATTTTATAAATAGATAAAGTGTAATTCCATGCATTTCTAATATGGGGTTTGCATTTAACATTTAAAAAAAAATATTACAATGTGGATTATATATATAGTATTTCAATGTTAATACACTCATATAAAGTAAAACAATTCTTAATAGTTAGAGAGACAAATTTTATAGTCTCGTATTATGAAAATATATTTTAATATGTATCATAAATAAAATATTCCAATGTCTAATTTAATTAGAATATCATAAATAGATATTTAAATTTTTAATTTAATTGGAATATTTCTTTCGCACTTTCGCTTTCTATATATTAATTGAAAATTTAAAAAATTAATAGTTAAAACATTTTAATATTGGCTATATGTGTAAGTTCTTCCTTTTTTTTTATAGATGTTGACACCTAATCATCAGGATTGGGTGAATAAATGTAATTGATGTAAATAAATAATAAGAAATATGAACAGTTATCAGGAGATGAAGTGAATA
>APFE030791648.1:6080-37600 GCA_000404065.3 Pinus taeda
TTGTGAACCAATTTTGATATTTGTTTCAAGATATTTTAGTTTAGAATTGGTATAAATACTCCACCCTTGGAAGCATTGTGCGGATTCCATTACTTGGTTGTAACATTGAAAATTCAGAATAAAAGCGCTTGGAGAAATTTTCCGTGGCTTGGTTGGATGAGGATTTAAAGCACAGGACTTGTTGTAGGATTCATATGTTGGACAACAATTCAATAAGTGTTTCTACCCTTTCTCTGAAATTTTATATCAGTCTATAATATCATCATATCCAATTATGAATAATTCACATAAGAGATTGGAACATAATTCACTTAATTGTGCTCTGTTTTTATATGTTATTATTCTTGATTTTTCCTTCCAAATTAGTTATAAGCATGAATTCTTAAATGCTCTTGCTTTACTAATATTAAACACATAATACCATCATATCCATTCCTGAATAATTTGCATAAGAGATTGAAACAGAATTTTCTTAATTGTACTCTGTTTCCAAATGTTATTATTTTTGATGTTTTCCTCTAAATTAGTTATAAGCATGAATTCTTAAATGCTCTTGCTTTACTAATTTAAACACTGTTGGTTACTATAACAAAGGATTCTTCATTTCTCTTTGTTTGTAGTCATTTCAGTTCTTTCTTTTGAACATGGTGAAAGACTCTTAGTTGCCTTTCATCCCTTCAAATTCATCCCATCCTCTTTAAATTTTAAGGATTCTTCTCTGTCTAGCTATCTTGCCCTATAATACCATCTTGTGCTTAGAATAGAAATCCAGTAAAGCCATCCTTTGACTCCATAGCCCAATGGACTGAAAGCTCTCAATCTTGCCCTTAGTTTGTGGATTCCACCATTTTCCAAAAACAAACCCTTGAATCTATAACTAGCCTAAAACCTTCCAAGAACAAAGATAAATCATAAAGAGAGAGCCCTCTCTGGATGCAGATTGGCTAGATTCTGCATCTAAAAGGTTGGTTTGTGGTTACCTCGGGTATACTTTCCTCTTACACAACTTCTAGGAAAACCTGAGTGATAACAGATCCTGTATTGGGGTTTCGTGCAGTCTCATCATGGTCTCTAATGCTTCAGCTTGGGTTGAGATCTTTTGTTGTGATAGCGCCATCCTTAGATTTGGTGTCAAGGATGCCACAAACCACACACAATGCAGTGCATTTGTCAATGTCATGTTAGCCTCATGGATTGTGCTCTTTAATCTCTGATCCAGATCCAACGGGGTTTCACCAGGTAATATCACGATCTCCTTGAACCCAATGACCAATTGTGTCTCTGATTTTGGCCAACCAAATTCTTTGTTTAATGCGTCCTGGATCGCCGCTATTCCCACATTTGGATGATCACTTGAGTACTTTATATGCCATGTAAACGCACGGTCCTGTAGCATGCTAACCATTGTATCCTTTTTGATGTTATCATCTATTATGCCTTGGGCTTCCCATACAACCCTTACTACAAACCAGAACTGACCTAGTTCCTCATTTCCTACACCCTTAAATCCCAGCAACTTGACTGCGCTGGCCACCCCAACCCTCGATGGTGGCAGGGGTGGAGTTGGTGAAGATGTATTTGATGTCGGTGAAGTAGGTGATGGCGTAGACAGAGGTGGTATTAGTGGAAAGCGTTGCTTAATCAAACGGATTGCACTTCCTAGAGAGAACCTCGTGAGCTCCTCCTCGCTTTCCCGTGAAACAAAAATCAGTGGATTGTTTTCTAATCCTTCGGTTCCTCAATATCCTCTTCCACTCTGCATTATGCCAGACATCAATAAATGTGCATAATCTATTTCTCACACAACAACATCTTAATCCACGTATTCAATGATTTGATATACTTACCCCGTGGTCCTTGGAGAAAGCACCTTTCTACTTCACTATAACTCATAGTTGTGTCTATCGCGAACTCAGTAATAAACCATCCTATTACTCAATCCAACCAGTGATCTACTATGTGTGCGATTTTATCTTCATATGTTTCTAGCCTGCACATCAATTTTGGAGTCCACACAATAGGTTGATCTAGTCTGCACCTTCTCACGCTATTATCTAACCTCGCTATCCACTCGTATAACTCTATCGGGAATGTCGCGAAGAATATCTCATGGATATTTGTGTATATGTAATGATCCAACCACCCTTCCTTTGATATCCATGGGTTTTCGTTTTCCTGAACCATGAAATTGTGAAGCTTCTGATCCAACCAATATTCAAGCTCTTTCTTTGTAGGATTCCAGTGTTCTAACATCAAATATCCCTTAGGCAAATCCAGGTCCTGGCAACAAAACCATTTGTTGGCTTATAGGGGCCTGACCTAGGTTCGGAAGATTTATTTAGCCAAACAAATCCCACAACTACCAGCCCTTTCGACAATAGCTCGTGAAACATGGACTGAGGTCTCACCCAAGGTAGCAGGGGAGGGTGCTAGAACTAGGTTTCCGCACCCTTGGGATGTCGTGATGTGGTTTGGAGGAGTCGTGCGCCATTTTATGGCCTCAGGCTACTTCACTTCCGTGTAGATCCAGACCACGGCTATTCCTTAATACTTATTATCAATGAGTTATTATAGATCATATCTACTTTTTATGGTCTTTAAGAAAACATTTAATAGAGATAACTAGTTCATGCACCCATAAAAAATATAGATTTTCATAAGCATAAGTGCATAGATAAAATAGATATATCAACCATAAATTAACTAGATCCAAAATATTTTAGATTTAACACAGTTTTTCAGAACCGACTTATCTTTATTCAACTCCTTCGCCAATACATCCAGATCCGCCCTACGCACTCAGCTACAGGGGTCCACGCACACAGCTGGGGACTCTACTAGGCCTCTATGCACATAGCTGCAGAGCCTCTATCTACCCACAAACACCCCTGACTTAGACTTACAGACCCTTCAAGACTTCTTTCTTCAAAAACCCATTACATTCCAGATCCAAAATTACATACCAAAACTAACTCCTAACCTTAGAGCCTTGCTCTATTTATACATTTCCATGGTCCGCGGACCATGGGAGGGCTGACTCACTTCCTACTATTTTACATTATTTTTGAGCGGACAACCCTTTGACTTGACTCATTTACAATTCGCTCTCCACTCACTTCACGGAGTCCTTACCGTACCTTTCCCAAAAGTGCAGGCTGGAAAGAGGCCATGGTTGATGAAATGGAATCTTTGCACAAAAATGAAGCTTGGGATCTGGTGGAGTTGTCGGTTGGAGGGAAACCCATTGGTGGCAAATGGGTATTCAAGAAGAAGACAAATGCAGAAGGAAATGTGTTGAAATACAAAGCTTGGTTGGTAGAGAAAGCTTATTCCCAGGTGATGGGAATTGATTTTGGTGATATTTGTTCTCCTGTTGCCAAGGTAGCTTCTATTAGATTACTTTTATCTGTTGTTGCTGCTTTTGATTTTGAGGTAGAACAAATGGATATGAAGGCAACATTTCTTCACTGGGATTTGGAAGAGGAGATCTTCATGAAGCAACATGAAGGCTTTGTGGTGAAGGGTGAGAAAGAACTAGTATGTAAGTTAAAGAAGTCTCTATATGGGTTAAAACAGTCACTAAGGATGTGGTATTAGAAATTTGATACATTTATACGGGGACTTGGCTTCACGAGAAGCAAAGTAGATCACCGTGTGTATTTTAAATCAATTCGTGACTGTGTTATTTATCTGGTCTTGTATGTGGATGACATGTTGTTGGTTGGAAATGACAAATAAATTATCCAAGATTTGAAGACCCAATTGTCCTCCAAATTTGACATGAAAGATATTGGTGCTGCAAACTATATTTTGGGCATGGAAATTAAAAGAGATAGGGCAAAGAGGAAGCTTTGGTTAAACCAGAGGAAGTATGTCGAGACAATATTGTCGAGGTTTAATATGTAGGATAGTAAACTGGTGAAGGTTCCTATTCCTGTAGGTGTAAATGTATCTGCTGAACAGTGTCCCAAGACACATGAAGAGGAAGAGGACATGTCCTGTGTTCCATATGAAAGTGCAGTTGGTAGCTTGATGTATGTGATGGTCTGTACGAGACTAGACATTACACATGTAGTGGGAGTATTGAGCAAGTTTATGTCAAAACCAGGGAAGGAGCATTGGACAACAGTGAAGCGATTCTCAGGTATTAGTGTGGCACCAATGATTATGGTTTGTGCTACCAAGGAAGATCGGGATTGGATAGAGTGTTGGATATTCGTGACTTTGTTGATGTAGACTTGGTTGGAGATCTAGATCGGAGAATATCTACAAGTGGGTATGTGTTTAACCTATTTGGAGGTGCAGTCAGTTGGATGAGTAAGAAACAATATGTAGTGCCATTATCAACTACAGGGGCAGAATACATGGCAGCCACTCATGCAAGCAAGGAATCAATTTGGTTGTAGAGATTGTGTTCAAGTATGGGGTTAGTACGGGGAGCTATAAGGATAGACTATGACATCCAAAGTGCAATTTTCTTGGCAAAGAACCCTGCTTATCATTCAAAGACAAAACACATTGATGCTCAGTATCACTTTGTGAGGGATATGATAGAAGAGAAAAAAGTGTTGCTGGTAAAGGTGGACACTTTGAAGAATACTACAGATGCATTGACAAAATATGTAAGCTATGAGAAGTTTTATTGGTGTAGAGAAACAATGGCCATTATAAGGCTAGATAAATGAGTAAGCTCTCTTGTGGCCACCTATGGAAAGAAAACAACAAGTGGGACAATGTTGGGTTGTGTTATATTCTTTTTGGACCCTATATTAGGTTGGGCGGACCTACCTATGGTTTTGTGCATGGTTTTTTGCACATGGTTTTCGATGCGATGGTTTTCCATCCATGGTATTGGATGCTTCGGCATGTATAAATATGTATTGTAACATTGGAAGGAACATAATGAAAAATAAATTTGGTAGTCCCGGTTTTGGGATCCAGGAAAAAATCTTTGTGTATATGTGTTTTATGTGTTATGCTCTCGCATTGTTTATTTTCTATTCTTAGAATTCATATGTAGGTAATTTCTACAAGCAGTGTTAAAACCTACACTTATCACAATGGTCCCTTACTCACCAGTAGTCCTACTGTGGATGTTCATCTAATTTGGTATGGCATATTCAACCCTGCTCAACATTCCATTGTGGTAGATTTTTATTAGTCCTTAAAAGCCAACAAGACCCTAGAGCCCTCTTTGTATAGTTGGTGTAGAACCACTCAGAGATACTATGGTCAGTCCAACAAGGCCATCACCATGGAAAATACAAGGCTAGGAAGGCAGAAGTTGGATGTTGGTTATTCCCTCGGCATATCTCTGAACTGGAGCCAAAATATAGCTTTGGTGCAAGGGGAAATTTCTTCCAAAGATCTGCTAGAGAATGGAAATGTCGTGTATTTGGTACCCATGTCTGATGATGTTACTATAGAGGGCTTCTGTATTCTCCACAACTGTAATTGAGCATAATCATTGGGTAAGAAGATCCTTGGATCAGTTGACACATATCACTAGGAAATTGAGGAAGATAACTCCACTGATAATGAAGGAGATTGTTAAGGAACAAACACCAAGTAGCAAGAAGGGTAAACTCCTGGTAAGAGAACTAGCATGGAATCTCTGCCTAAACAAGAAAACATGCAACCCATTTTTATGTGAGAAACAAAGTATTTCTTTTTATTTATCCTTTATTAATCCTGTGCATGAGTATCAATTTCTGTTGCAAAGTGAATGTAATTGAGTAGCATCACTATCATTTCACTAATTTACTTGAATGTTATTATACACGTTTAATGATAAAATTGTCAGGTGGAATTGTTTGGCCTCTATTTAGCAAAATACATTGATTGTGATTGACACCATCCACTGGGATGGGTAGTAAATTGTATTTCTTTATCTACAAGTTTTGTGTTTTCCATCACCCATCAATTGGTATTAAAGCATGAAGAACCTGTAGTGAGGCAAATCCAATAAAGAAGAATTTTTTCTCCCTCCTTTGTTGCAAATCCAATAAAGGAGATTCCGAGGAGAGAAGCAGCTCTAGGATGAGAACTGGAAATATGATGTCCAAGAACCTGTTGCAAAAAGAGAAAAACATGGTATGTGGAGGAGTGGACGTGAATTGGAGAAGCATATATCGAACAAATGCAAACATTATGGAGATGTTGAGAACATTTACTACAGCACTAAAACCATAGAAACAACCTAGCTGAGAAAATTTATAGCCAAAGTAAATATTGAAGTGAACATGAAGGGAAACAAGGAAACCTGAGAGGAACCCTGTGAGAAGAACTATAGGACTCTCTTTTAAAATAAAAATGTGATAGAAAACTTCAAGCTGCTAACTCCGTTGTCTATCTAGAGAAAGATCAGTTGTTTATATAGATAGTCCGGGAAGGCCCATCAATATATATATACCATTGCGAGAGAGCTTAAAGACTAGAAATTAGAAGTTGGACATAAGAAGATCAATTGGAGCCCTTTGAATTTAGTAGGTTAATTTTGCAGCATTCATCAAAAAATTTCTTCCACATAACAGATTAGCACCATGGAAGGTGGAATAAAAAAAAAATAACCTGAGACATATGAGGATCATTATTTGAAGGAATGACTATATACTAACGTTGTGGGATCATTAGTTATGGATCTAGTGATTAGTAGCAAATCTATGTTCTAACCAATTTTACAGCTCTTTTTCACTTTCTTGTCCTTATCCATAAGTTTGTGCACAACAACACCAAGGCACTTCTTTAGATTATTCACCAAGTATTAAGTGTTTTTTTTGTATCATCAAAAGAGCTATTATGTCTTGATAGAAGAATAGACTTCAAAAAACAATAATGTGAAGACAAGAAGTGCATCATGTTGTTTTGTTTGTACCTATTGTTAGCACTCCAGGAAACTCTCCTAGGTTGCAACTCGGAGATGCCTGGTAACATATAATCTTCAATATTGTTCTTAGAACTATTGGAATGAATGATGGTTTGGATCAAGTCAGATAACCATTTTAGCTCTATTCTCACTCAGGACATGCGTGAACACTCTCACCAATACAAGGCTTTAGACCACTAATGCTTAATAATTTATAAATTCAATGGATAGATGGAGAATACTAACTATAATAGAATATTGCATACATAAACATAAATGAATGGCAAGATATAGGCAGCAAAAGAGAATACTGACTGTACTGGAAAATGAATATATGACCACCTATGGATGGCTAGCTACAGGCAGCAAAGAGGCTTGCAAATATAATTTATCAAAGAAGAGATAAGATAACAGTTATTTGGCCTTAAACACAAAGGAAACATGAACAAACTGTTCTAGTGCAAGCATAGAATAGCAAAGAGAATGGAAATTGAACATATAGTGGAAAAATAAGCTTATATTTCTAGAATGGAGATGAGAAGCTTGAAGGAACAGAGGAGGAATAATCTCCAGAAGTTGAACCTATATTACATCTTGTTTTCAGCTATTTATAGCCTGTTTACAATGCTCCTGAGCTCTAAGAGGCTTGGAGTCTTAGTTTGCTTGATATGCATTGTCAACTGATTTGATGCCCTTTAGGCAAGCATGGGACCGAAATTTTCTGCTTCTAATAGTAGATTAACCACTTTCAGATATTTTTGGTAGCTTGTTGCACTGTCTGGGAGGTCTCATGTGCTAGAGATGCTCCATAACATTTGTTGGTGTGGCTTTTGCGATGTCTGAGCTCCTTGATCTTTTTGTTTTGGGCTACAGCATGTTGTGGCCCTTCCAATATTTAACAATGCATGCTTTTGAAATAGTAGAATAGTGCTGCCCTATGGTGGACCTCTGTTGAAAACAATGTATATTTATGTTTTAAACATAAAACACAGCAATCACTAATAAGTCATGCCTTCTCTATCCTTTTCGGACTTCAATTGTCCTCCAAAATGGGATATATATTCTTCAGGTCTACCTTTGGGTAGCTATCGCAAGTCACATTCAGCCTGTCCCCATGTTCCCTTTGTATTTTTGCAATCAGGCGAGAAACACTAAAAATCATGAAAAAACGATCGTGGTGGATTTGTAAATATATATATTTTTATTCCGAAAACCCATCGGGTTTGAGATTCATCGCTACTGCAAGGCTCCCAGGCTTCCTTTGTATTTCGTTGAAACAACGAAAATACACTAAAAACATTGAAAAATGGCTTTCCCCAGGCCTGAAATATTATAAAATATCATTCCCAAACCCTTTTGGGTCTAGGGTAAATCGCTATCAGCACTGCCAAGGCTCCCTTTGAATTTTCGTTATATAACAATAATATACCAAATACATTGAAAACTGCTTGGGCGCGGATCTCAAAATGTATGAATTCCCAACTATAATGTCATCAGGTCCGGCTCATCGGGTCACATATATACATATGCATAGGCCAAACCCCTTGGTATAGCGTCGATGTGATGTCAGCAATGAGATAAATCGTAATCGCGAGTTGTTCACTCCCTGGGCCTTTATATATATAACATATGCTCCCTGCCGATGTGACCCACCAATCTGATCATTGACGATCGCATATCGAAGGTGCCATGCACCCGCCTTTAGAATATCCCCTCTGCTAGACCGATATGTGATTTGCTGCTTAGATCTGGGCCATTAATCAGCCAGATCTAACGGCTGCTGTGCAGTGCCCGATTTAAGCCTACGATAATGGTTTTTCATGGTTTCCAAGGGTTTTGAGCCTCCCGATAGTGTATTTCCACCCTTCCAAGGGCTTTCCTCCTATGACCATTTTGACTTTGAATGATCCTTAAGAGGATTTTGAAGACTTTTGGGGATGAAAGCCTCCCTATGAGGTTTCAAGAACTGTAGATCAATGCCTTTCCTATAAAAACAAGATCAAATCTTCCTCCTAGTGTTCCATTGGGAATGGAGTCTTTTTAGCATAAAAATAAAAACTGAAAGAAAAACATATTTACAATACCAAGGCTTAAGGCCTTAAATGAAATAAAGTTTCAATAACTGCCCATTTACTGGGCTACCAAAAGTATCTCCTCCTTCCAGACCATGCAGAACGAATGTATTATTTTGCTGAACTTGAGTAATGACAAAAGGACCTATCCATAAGGAGTTAAACTTGCCATGATTACCTCTCTTTTCCTTAAATGAATCCCATTTAAGCACCTAATCACCAACTTGGAAATTTTCCACATTTTCCTTCTTGTTAAAGGTTTCTTTGATTGCCTTGTTGTGGAGGTAAATCCCCTCTACGGACAGAGAAGATCCCTACTAGCCCAAATGGGGTCTAGCAACAATCAAACAATGCTAACACACAGGTTCCTAATTTCAAATCAAAGACCAATGATGAGGGCCTACCTGGATTCCAACGCTAGTACTTGTAGAAGAGTCGACGCTCCCATTCCTTTGCTCCAGCCGGTCACGATCCCCACGATCCTCGTGAATGGACACCTGCACATGCAAAGAACGACACAAACACAAGCATAAAATCCAATAGATGCAACTATATATCAGTCAGAAAGGATATAACTCAATCATCATTACAAAGACAATAAGAGTGGAACCATAATGATAGTCGTCTATTATTGATAAACAAAGAAGAATACAACAATAGTTCTGACGAAAAATCCTCCTTTGGTTGGGTGATCAGTAGCACATGTCTTGCAAAGCTTATTGGGAATGGGGAACAAGCCTCTCTCTCCTTGGTTATTTGGACAAGAATCTCCTTACTTTAGATTTAGCCTTATGGGAATGAAGAAGGCTTCTTGCAGCATGGACTTAGCAATTCTCAGGCTTTGGGACTTGAAAACTAGAACTAGAATTAGCTTGTCAAAGGCAAAAGGACAAGATTTTATAGATAGAGGAGAAGGAGTTAGGATCATTCACAATATTCATGGGATTGGCTTTATCACTAAGAAGCTTCTGTGAGAAGGTGGCAAACAACTTCCCTTCTATGGAGATTCGAAGCCAAACTAAACCAACTCAAGATGGATTCAGTTTATGAGTGGGTTAGGAAGACCCTTCGGATGTTTGTTTGTTAAAAACATTACCCAACTTGGCTGGCGCGAGTGCGACTCTGAGACAGAGCGCCAGCTGGCGCGCCTTCTTTGGAGGATTTTCCCGATTGGCACGAGTGATACACAGTGAAACCGCGCCAATGGAAAAAGGGCTATTTTTATGGCTATTTTACAGAAGGTGACTTCAAGGCATATGAAGTACATACTTAGGGGAATATAATGCAAGTGTTTCTAGGTCATGTCACTTCTCATAGGTCCCGTAATGAGTCCTCCAAGGTGCGGGAGAAGGGGTTACAGGGACGGTGACAAATTGCTGTGTAACATGCCTTCTGATGAGCCTTTGACTTCTCAACCAGTTGTTCTCTGATCTACTGTAGTTCAACCAGGTTATTCATTCTTCTTACCATGTCATTCTCTTCCTCTTTTTCTTCTTGCAAGAATTTAGCCACAGGGAGAATCAACTAGATAGCGAAAATAGCATTAGCGCCATAAACCAATTTAAATGGAGAATTCCCTACAGATTTTTTTATGGCAACTCTGTCAGCCCATAGTGCAAACTTCAACTTGGAATCCTAGCTCTTTTTGTTGTCCTCTAACAGCGTTTTGATGACCCTTACTAGACTTTTGTTAGATGATTCTACTAGGCCATTACCTTGAGGGTAATATGAGGTAGAATGCACTATTTGAATGCCCATGGACTCAGTCATGTCCACCAATTCTTTTGCTTTAAAAGGTTATACATTATCAGTGACTAGTTTGATTGGGCAACCAAATCTAGTGAAAATATTCTCATTTAAGAACTTTATGACAACTTGATGATTGGCATTTTTAGTGGGTATAGCTTCAATCCACTTGGTGAAATAACGAGTGGCTACTAAGATCCAATTGTGTTGGCCACTCGAATGTGGGTTGATCTCACCTATAAAGTCCAAGACCCACTGCTGGAAGGGACCATTGACATGTATTGGCTTTAAGGGCAAAGATTTTAGCTATTGTCTTCCTGCAAACCTCTGACACTTGTCATAAGCTTTTACAAAAGAAAACACATCAGAGAACATAGTAGGCCAATAATATCCGACCCTCAAGATTTTTTGAGCTGTGTTTTTCCAATAATGATGCCCTCCACAAATGCTAGAATTGAATTGGTGTATGACTTTCACAAGTTGTTCTTTATCTAGACACATCAAGAGGATTCCTGATGGGTCCTTCCAATAAAGCAATTTTTTATTAATGTAGAATTTGGTTGATCTGAGTTTAATGGCATGAGCTTGACTTGAGCTAAGCCCTGGAGGGACTTCTAGCTTTTGCAAAAAATGAACTATGTTGTAATACCATTCACATGTGGCTAGATTTTTAGCCAAAGGCTGATGCTATTTTTGCTCTTCTGCTCCTCCCTCTATCTGTTCATTATGTGAATTTAGACCTATGGAATTTATGTATAACAAGTTGCAATTTTCTTCAGCCATAAGTTTAGCCAAGCCCTAGCCTTTGACAAGCTTAGTGGGCTTCACCTCTATGTTAAATTCTATGAATTTTGTGATCCATTTAGCCCTCTTCCCATCAATATCTGGCTGAGTTAAGACATCTTTTACCAAGGCTAAAGGTACATATGCAACTACTTTGGAATGAAGGATATAAATTTTGAATGCCTTTAAAGACTTTATGAGAGCATAAGCTTGTTTTTAAATAAGGTCATACTTTAGTTCAACATCCCTCAAAGTTTTGCTGAAAAAGGCCACAAGGTGTTCTATGCCTTCATCATTTTTCTACAACAGAACTACTACAAGTGTATCATAAGGGGAAAAAGAGAAGATACAAAACTCCTTAGTGTAATCTGGGCTGATAAGAGTGGGAGCTTCCATGATAGCTTGCTTGATGGCTTCAAAAGAGATTCTCGAATCATCTGTCCATTTTATCTATGATCCTTTCTTTAGCATGGAAGTGATGTGCTTTACTAACTCTGCAAAGTTTGGAATGAACACCCTTACAAAGTTAATCTTACCCAGGAAGGATTGAATGTCCCTTTTTGACCTTGGGATGGACAATGTCTAAATGGCTTGAACCCTTGTTGGATCAATATTCACACATTCAACAGAAACGATATGTCCTAGAAGTTTGCCTTCTTCTAGAGCAAACTGTGACTTATTTGGGTTCACTGAAATTCCAAACTGTCTGCACTTTAGGAAGACCTTCTTTAAATGTTGTAAATGGTCTTTGTAGCTGCTAGAGAAGATTTTTATATCATCAAGATAAATAAGGACAAACTTGTCCTTCTCTCCCACAAAAGCTATGTCCATGGCCCACTGAACAGTAGCCCCAACATTCATCAGCCCGAAAGGCATCTTGGAGTACATGAAAGTGCCCCAAGGAGTAGTGAAGGCAATGTTTTCCTGATGTTTTGGATGTACAACAATCTGATTGTAACCTGAAAATCCATCTAAGAAAGACATGACTCTATCCCCTGAAACTCTTTGCAGCAAGTGTTCCATCTTGGGCAGGGGATAGTTATCTTTTTTAGAACACTTGTTTAGATATCTGAAGTCAACACAAAGCTTGATTTCTCCATTTTTCTTTCTTACTACCACAAGGTTGGCTATCCACTTGAATACCTTATGGGAACTATGATTTTGGCATCCAACAGCTTCTTGATTTATTTCTCAATCAAAGGCAATAAGAGAGGGCTGATAGGTCTTAATTTTTTCTTAAAAGGGATGATGTTCTGTTCTAGTGGGATCTTATGCTGAATGATGTCTGCATCATAGGTTTTAAGATCGGTATATTTCTAGGAAAAAAATGTCAATGAATTGCTTCATGATGGTACAATACTCGAAATTTTGGGCAGAGGACAAATGCGTGCACAAATTTATGTTTTTCGGATGGGATGGGCTCCCTATATTATGTTTATAGACAACATACTCATTTTCTATTTTGGCCAACTTATAAGGCACGTCGTTATGGTTGAAAAGCTTCTCTAGAGGCACCAATCCTTTTGGTACGTGATTACTGGGCAGTTGGACGATGCTTCCTTGGCCGATCTCGCTTTATAGCTTGGGTTGGCCGCATTCTCCATGGCTTCATTTTCTTGATCGATGTGTGTTTCATAAAATTCCTCCATGACTTGCAAAAACCTGTTAATTTTCTCATCGTCTTCAAAAACCCTCTAGTATTTGACATTGTAAGGCAGAGACGGTCTGTATTTTACCTGAAATTCATATGTCAATTTAGGAGGCAAAGGACGAATAAACATGCTAGCAGAGATAGCAAGGGAGTTGGCAAGCTGGTTCTTCATTCTTGAAATATAAGAAATGTTGAAATCATTAAAAGAAACCTTAAGCCTCCATACCTCATCTCTGTATGCCTTTAGTCTTGGATTCTTAGCTTGGAAATTTTTATTTACTTGTTGAATAATGAGGTCTGCATCTCCAAACACTTTCAGGCCTTTGATACCCATTTCTTTAGCAGCGCTTAAGCCCAAAATCAAAGCTTCATTCTCTGAGATGTTGTTTGTGACTTGAAAGGTTAATTTGAAAGATAAATGAATGTATTCCTATGTTAGGGACACAAGGACTACACTTGCCCCTATAGCTTCTTTATAGAAAGCCCCATCAAAAAACATATCCCAAATCCATGGGTTTTCCTCCTCAGCAATTTGGCAAACTCGTTTCCTGAGCTGCGTGGAGGCCAACTAAGATTCTTCGATATGAAGGATACAAGCTCCAAAATCATTGTCGATAGCATATATGGGATGATTGGTGAGATTCTTTTCATCGCTATTTGTATAAGCCAACTGAGCTTCTCTGTATAATCTCTTGCTCTCTCCTCCAAAAACTGGAACAATAGCATAAGACAGGTCATTTCGTAATGATCCACCCAACCTCTTAATCCAGCCTCTGGAAAGTAACATACGAAACTTGGGGGGTACATATGCCACCACAATATCCATCATCATGCTTTTCATAGGCAGCTGAGACAAAGTGATGGCTGGGTCCTTGATTAATCCTAGACATTTCACTTTTCTAGAGTCAAAAGAGAACAAGTCATGATAAGGCTTGGTGATGTCAAGACCCAACTCATCCATGACAGCCTTGGGCAGTAGATTATGGCTAGCTCTAGTGTCCAAAAGGCAATTGCGAAGGATCTTTTTCATGAATAGTCAGAGAGACATAGAATGACGGGGAGTTGTCTTCACAATTTTCAATCATTGGGCTGAGACAACTGGCTTGTCATCTTACAGATTTACATGGTGTATGGAGGCTTGGATGGATTTAGGCTCAAGGGCCTTGAGGATGGATATTTTGAAGGACTCATTCTTCACTAGTTCAATCAGAGGCATAGGTATTCTTAGCTTCTGAATTTTTTATTGAAAACTAAAATGATAAGCAGACTTATTGAGGCCTCTTACCTCATGAGTTGGAGATTTGAGGATGATGGGATAAACTGCTGGTTGTTTTTTCTTATTAGCTCACTGTATTGCAGAGACAACAGATCTTTGAACAAGAGTTTCCTTGGCATTATCTATCTTTGACCTCAAATTATATCTTTGCTAATCTACAGTTTGTAGAATAGCTTTACCATCCCATTCTTGGCTGATCTAGTCATTGCATAATGACTTTTCATAGGTAGCTGAGGTCAAAAAGGAAGCAATACCTTTGTCTTCCAGACAATGGATCTCATCCTCTTCTTCAAACTGCTCCTCTTCCATGACTGTATTTTGAAAAGGAGCCTTCACCCATTGGTCTTCATTAGCATGTTTATTTCTTTGCAAATCTGCAACTACTCATTAGTTCTTCTATATGGATTTGGATTTGGATTTCTAGGAGAAAAGGTATTAGGAGCTCTCCCTTTCATCGGGTGCTGCTCAACCTTTAATCTAGAGATTTCAGAGGCTAATGACTCTATAATTTTGGTCATTTTTTCTATCTTAGGATCAGAGGATGATGAATACTCTCCCTCTGTCTTCTTCTATCAACATTTCCCTTGAGCTTCTTTGCAGCCATGATGTTTGATTCCACTTCCAAGGCTGCATCCTACATGTCAGCCAAAGTAGCACGTACCCTCTCTCTCAAAAGTAGATAGAAGTCAGATTCAAAAGCACTGGCATAGGTGAGTTTAGCAGAGGTAGTAGTGGGTTTTACTTCAACTGGTATCTTGTTGTACATATAGTTAAACCTCCTATTAAAATCAAACAACAACTCACCATTTTCCCTCTTTAAGTTCCCAAACTCAGTGTGGTAGTAGAGTAGATCCTTCTTATCCCCCCAATGCTTTAGGAATGCATCATCTAAAGCTTCAATATCTGCTATAGATCTTGGGGTTAGGTCTCTTAACCATTTTCTAGCCTCTCCATCTAGGCTTTGGACAAAGACTCTCATCCACACATCATCTTCACTAATGTCCAGATTATCAGCATAGCTATAGAATGAATCAAGATGTTCTTCAGTAGTAACACCTTCAGTCCCAGTGAATTCAAGTCTATATTTCCGATATTCTCCACTAGGCATGGCATTCAGAGGAGTGGGTAGTATTAGAGGTCCATACCTAGCAGGTGTGATTCTTTCCATTTTGTTAGGTGCTTGTGGACCTGCCATAGCTATGGTGGCTAAAAGAGTACTGGCAGTCTGAATGATAGAGGGTTGAGGAGTGACTGATAGGACTAAATGAGTATGATGGATGGGAGGTGAGGTTTCCTTTGGGCTTACAACAAAAGGAGAACCTAAAGAATAAGGAGCTTTATGAATCTCTGAGAGTTTTTCTTCACTGCTAGTATTAGATGCTATACTCTCAACATGTATTTGTTCTATTACAAGCCTTTCTTGAAGAGATATAGAAGATTGTTTAGGTTTACCTGATCCTGATGCTCCTTTCTGTAATACCTTTCTCTCTTTGATGATTTTTTCAGGTTCAGGTACTGGGTCATCTTGTAGCTTCTGAGGATTTCTCTGAGTATGTCTCACAAACTGAGCCAGAACTATGAAGTGGAGTTGCCAAGAGGTTCGGCCTCTAGTAGAGTCGCCAGATAGATGATTACAACAGAAAATGTGCCCAGATTTTGTCTATCATCAAATCTGGATGTATGTCATTTCCCAGGGAAGCTGAGCTTAGGTTTCCTCTCCCTGGCAACGACGCCAATTATGTTAGCACTCCAGGAAACTCTCCTAGGTTGCAGCTCGAAGATGCCTAGTAACACATAATATTCAATATTGTTCTCAAAACTATTGGAATGAATGATGGTTTGGATCAAGTTAGATAACCATTTCACCCTATTCGCACACAGGACATGCATGAACACTCTCACCAATACAAGGTTTTAGACCACTAATGCTCAATAAAAATTCAATGGATAGATGGAGAATACTGACTATAACAGTAGATTGCATACATAAACATAAATGAATGGCTAGCTACAAGAAGCAAAAGAGAATACTGACTATACTGGAAGATGCATATATGACCACCTATGGATGGCTAGCTACAGGTAGCAAAGAGGCTTGCAAATCTAAGTTATCAAAGCAGAGATAAGATGATAATTATCTGGCCTTAAACATAAAGAAAACATGAACAAATTGTTCAAGTGTAAGCATAGAACAACAAAGAGAATGGACATTGAACATATAATGGAAAAAGAAGCTTATATTTCTAGAATGAAGATGATAAGCTTCAAGGAATAGAAGAGGAATAATCTCCAGAAGTTGAACCTCAATTACATCTTGTTTTCAGCTATTTATAGCCTATTTACAATGCTCCTGATCTCTAAGAGGCTTGGAGTATTAGTCTGCTTGATATGCATTTTTAACTGATTTGAAGCCTCTAGGCAAGCATGGGATCAGAGTTTTCTGCTTCTAACAACAGAGTAACCGCTTTTAGATATTTTTGGTGGCTTATTTCACTGTCTGGGAGGTCTCCTGTGCCAGAAATGCTCCATAACATTTGTTGGTGTGGCTGTTGCGCTGTCTGAGCTCCCTGATCTTTCTGTTTCAGGCTACAGCGTGTTGTGGCCCTTCCAATGATTTAACAATGCATGCTTCTAAAATAGCAGAACAACACTGCCCTATGGTGGACCTCTGTTGAAAAAAATGTATATTTTGTTGTGTGTGGAGCATGATTGTTCAAAGGTCTTTGTTTCAGCCGGATGTATACCCCAGGAAGTTTGTACACCCCTCCATGTGGGGGTGAGGGGGGACTTGTCCCCCCGGGGGGTTCGGGGGCCGATCCCCCCCGGCTGGGGGTCCGGGGCCAGCAGTCCCCGGCAGGGCTCAGGGGCAGCGCCCCCCAAGCTAAAAATAATATGTAAATTTGCCTTGTAAAAGTATAGTAATTTCTAGTCAATCTGGGTTGTTCATTAGGCGGATGATCTGACGGTAGAACTTATGTTTAGTTTAGGGTTTTTTGCCCTAGAAGGGAACCCCTTTCTTTGTATGAGGGCATTGTATTTGAGGCTGTGAAATAGATGTGTATTCTGTGTGTGAACGAGAAATAGAGAGGTGAGACTGTGAGAGTAAACAGAGGATATTACAACAAATTTGTTGTAGGTTGTGTCTCTTCATTTTGCTGGATAATAGAAAGGAAGGACTGGCTGTTCGGGGTGGACGTAGCCCAAACTGGGTGAACCAAGTATATCTGTGTCTCTCTTGTTTTATGCATTTTTTGTGTTTATATTTCTACAATATTATATGTGTTTCATTGCTCCGTAATATATACTTTTCTAACGTATTTATGTTTTAAACAGAAAACACAGCAATCACTGATAAATCCTGCCTTCTCTGTCCTTTTTGGACTTCAACAGTCCTCCAAAATGTGATATATATTCATTGGGTCCGCCTTTGGGTAGCTATCGCAAGTCGCATTTGGCATGTCCCCGTGTTCCCTTTGTAATTTTGCAATCAAGTGAGAAATACTAAAAATCATCAAAAAACGGTCATGGCGGCTTTGTATATATATATAATATATATATTTATTTATTTATTTATTTCGAAAACCCATCAGGTCTAGGATTCATTGCTACCACAAGGCTCCCAGGCTTCCTTTGTATTTCGTTGAAACAACGAAAATACACTAAAAACATTGAAAAATGGCTTTCCCCAGACCTGAAATATTATAAAATATCATTCCCGAACCCTTTTGGGTCCGGGGTTTATCACTATCGGCGCTGCCAAGGCTCCCTTTGTATTTTCGTTATATAACGAAAATATACCAAATACATTGAAAACTACTTGGGCACTGTTACCGGGAATAGTGTCCACTCGGAGCTGCTATTCCCACTAAGATTGGTAGCTATCTTAGAAACAAACAAGTAAAGACTACTTTCGCTTTCCTTTATGAAAAATAGATAAGAGTGGAACAAACGACACCAACCTTAGTCTTGCGCTTGGTTCCTTGCTTGATTCCTCTCCTTCCTGATAGATCTTTGCCGCTTCTTCTTCGTTTGCCCAGCTTCAAAGAGCACCTGTGGAATCAAAGCAGCATACTACTATCGAAGAACAAAGATCTATATTCATAAATAACACAAGACCATATGTATTAACCATACAAATGCATATATAATGAAACATACAAAAATATGGAGGAAAACTTGAATAGCTTTATTAATATCAAGAATGGCAAGAGGATTACAACCAATAGTTCTAACCCATCATCATCCTCCAACAAGAAAGCCCTTCTTCACCTCAAGTAAAGCTTAGATCACCCAACACTATGAAGTTTCACCAGAAAACCAATAACACTTCTCTACAAGATACAAGATTCCAACCTCTGGATCTCTGTGATGAGGGATCCAAATATAGATGATTGTAGGGGTGAGTCATCTTCTGGGGTTTTGATTAATGTCTTCTCTCTGATAGTTCTTGATTTCCGCTTGGATACTGATGATCTCTTACTCATCCCTGGTCGAAAACAGAGAGGCAAGTGTTAGAGGGGAAGCTTCTGGAAGATTCCATGATCTTCCACCTCGCAAACTGTCTTTGCCATTTGTCCTTTCTCATCCATCACACCCTACAGAGGGTTCATTCAGTATGCATCGCACCCTACAGAGGGGTCATTCAGTATGCATCGCACCCTTTACACTGGGAAGGTGATATGCATCGGACCCTTTACACTGGATATTCAGTATGGTCCAGTTTTCACCATTTCTGAGCAGTTTTTAGTGGAGAACGTTTGGGAGATGATGTAATCAGCTGACCTTTTTCCTTTAGGTAGTGAAGCAAAACTTTTAGGTACTTAGGAGCCCTCAGTTTATGGACATTTATGATTGTGGTTTCAATGCCCAAAAATGTCTACAACACATGGACAACAAGAAGTTCCCACATTTAGAGACTGAGAACCTCATGAAGCAGAGCACAGAGGGGTTAGTTACAACACTAGAGCCGTGGAAATGGCTGCGCGGTGTGGAGAAGGACAGACTACTTTGTCTACTATGGATTCCACACTTTCACCGTGTTCCTATCACAATTTTCATCATCATGCATCTTTTTTTCCTGGTACACAAGGGTACTTATGTCTAGACGAGACTATTCCCATCACGGTGGAACTTATCCACAGGATTCCCCGACTTCCTTGTAAGGGAATGGACCCCACAGAGATAGCCCGAAAAAGCGGAGATTTGGTGCTTGCAGAGGCCATGAAGGAAAAATACAAAATGGAAAAGAAAAAGAGCGGTTACACAATCAACAACATTAAAGATAAAGGGGTGTGCATAGCCACCCAACTCCTAGATGGGAAGGTAATGACAAAATGTTGTGGAGATGAGGTACCAGCATCGGTAGTTGCACTGGAAGAACAATGTGCGGAGGGGGTCCAATTGAACTACAACGAGTTCCTTTACGAGGAGTTCCTGATTAACTGCAAGGAAGCCCAGGAGTAGGGCAAGACCTTCGACTACGCGTGGTTGCTCTTGTCTATCTTACTGGTAACAGTGGAACTGCCTAAGGACAGTCAATTCCATAATATTGAACAGGACATACCGAAGGCCGCAAAGTACGCATCGCTCTGGGCTACTAAGGATGCCACGCAGATCAAAGATCTTCTGGGTGCTCATGGAGGTGAGGATCTGGATGTGGATCAATAAGAGGCTGCGCCTGTCCCCCACAATTTACAACAGTCTATGCAGCTTTGCAGACTTCAAGGCAAACATGCATAACGTGTACATCAAGGCGCGTAAGGACCCGATGCAGAAATGGACCAAGCTCCCCTTCATTGCTATTGATGATGCAATATTTTCAGTGCTAGAATCATGGCCCCCCGAGTGGCGCACCCCATATCTAGCACAGATGGATAGAATAGTAGCATAGAAGCAAAAGGATGCAACCAAGTCGTGTGTCACGCAGTTGGCCCAACAAAGGTGCAACAAACAAGCGACTGCGGAGGTAAGCGCTGCCTGTGAGGTAGCAAAGGCAGCCGTAGAGCAGGCAAGGGCTGCTGAAAAATCAGCAGCAGTGCAGACAACAGGGGCCACCATGACGCAGGAGGAAGAGGCCAAAACTTATCTAGAGGATAGGGAGCAGAGGACACAACAGAAGGCACGAACCCAAGCACAATGCCTACCCAGCTGAAATGGCCATGTGTCATGGAGAGATCGGGTCCACAAAAAAAGGTCAAGGCATCCAAATTGGACATCGAATTGATTACACTAATAGAAGGCGACCTCAACGACATCGGCGACACGGTTCACAAGGTCACCAGCGAAGCACTCCAGGAAGCCTTGTCGGAGCAACATATTGTGTTTAGGGCCCTAAAGGCATAGCTGTAGGAACTTTAGGTGTAGCCCACACAGGAAGGAATAATAGCTGCCTACAGTGCCCTAGGTACATCCATAGTAGAACAGATGCTACGCGCAAAGATGGCCAACACCATAGTGCTACTGGAAGGAGCGCTAATAGTGGAGAACGAGGATGACAGAGCCATGGTAAGAAGGATCAAGGGACTGGGCCTTAATTTGGTTGCCCTTCCATGAGACACATTGTATCAACTACAGGATGGCATCACAGCAGAACTCTGCGCCAAGGAGGACCGTGCGATCCAGGTATTGAGTGAGAATAAGATCAATAGCGAACAGCTCAGCCTGCAGCATGACGAATTAGTTTCACAGAATTAGCAGTGCGTGCAAACAGTTGATGAAGCATTCTGACACATTCCAGAATTGTCCAATGCCGCAGACCTACCCACAGAGATGCGGATCCACTGTCTGGCAAGTGGAGTTCGATGCGAGTACAACTGGAGCTGAACCTCCAAATTTCTGAGTTGCGGTTGAAGGCACAGCCTTCCACTCCTCCAAAAGTTATAGAATAACATGTTAGCATGATTCAAATAGGACTGGGAGAAATTGGACGGGTAGTGAAAGACTGTACCGGTATGTTGGACCAAGCTTTTGACATCCTCACATCCTTGCAAGAGGACCCCAACATACAACGCCTGGAAACAAAGGTGTGCGAACTATAGGAGCAGTATGATAGTGTAAGGGGAACTACGCAGAGAGTCGTCCTCACCCAATGGCTGGCAAAGATGCAGCAAGCAAGGGGACTGAAAGAGCAGGTGGATGCTACAAGACATAAAGGGGCACTTCTCAGAGCATGCTCTAGCCTTGAATTGATGAAGCCTTCACCATTACAGCCGATATTGAGGGCAAGCTCAGAAAAATTTAGGGACTAAATGCGCTAGGGCAGAGAGAGGATCCTCACAAAGAAGCATCAGAAGAGTGCATGCAGCAGGTCTAGCAAACCGCCAAACAATGCGCCGTGGACCTTCGAGTAGTACACGACTAGTTGGAGGGGCTTTGTGCCAAGATCACTGCACCAACAAAGTGACTTGGGATGAGTCATGATGATGTTGTTGGGGGCGCGTTGGGCATAGAATCCTAGCACAACATGTTTTGGGGCTCAAAGCCCAAGTTTTGGTCAAAGGTTTTGTAAAACTCCGCGAATTTCAGGAGCGAAGCGTGAAGTATAGGATGAGTCATAGGGCTGTCTACCCTAAAATATTTTAATGAAATGTAAATTCATGTTGGCCTACCCATGGTCTGTAGACCATGGGAGTGTATAAATAGAGTGAGGCTCTAAGTATAAAGATAGTGAATTAGAGAGAAGAGTAGGAATGGTTCAAGCATAGAAGAAGAGTCTAAGTGTACTGGGTCGTAGTAGTAGGAAGAGGCTCTGCAGCTAAGTGCAGAGAGGCCTAGTAGAGTTTGCAGCTGAGTTGCATGGACCCTTGCAGCTGAGTGCGCAGGGCGCTGTCGAGTCTATAATCGGGATTGAAGATTAATAAAGAGAAGTTGATTCTTATCTCTGTGTATCTGCTATACATTTCCTTCTTTACGTTTTTACTGATATGATTGTTGAATATGCTGTAACAATCATAAGTATTACATAAACAAGTCAAGTAATTCTATAATAACAGATTAAATAATGAGGGACTTGGGTATTATACAGGTTTCGCCCCAAGTAGGGCTGCGCGGAGCAGCGTCGCAGGTGACGAAGGACACCAAGTGCGCATAGCGACGGGTTAGACCGTGTACCTCCAGAAGCTCATCAGACATCCCCAGGGTGCAGAAACCTGGTTCTAGCACCCTCCCATACTACTTCACATGAGACCTCAGTCTGTGCTCTGCGGACTATTGCCCAAAGGGCTAGTAGTAATGGGATTTGCTTGGCTAAATCACCTCTGAACCTGGGCCAGGCCCATACAAGCCAACAATAATCAGAGCAATAAATCTCCTATCGATCGGGCCCAAAGTCTCTAGAAGTCACTACCGAAAGACACTCAGAATGCGATTATAGGTAAAACACAATCTTCTTCATTAAAATTGATAATAGAGTTACAATATCACAGTAATGAAAATACTCTGTGTCCCAAAATGAATAGTTACAATATTGAAGTTTCTAACTAGCTATTCATTTCACCAGATGGCTTTTCATAACCTTGGAAAGGTAAACGGATAAAAGTGAATCCTGAGGATTTCAGAACTGACAATATAATTTCATCACATAATAGAATTAATCCTCCTAGTCTTCCACTGTCCTTTGTAATCGATACATTGTCTTTTTCGTTTGTCGGTCACAGTTGTTATGTCATTTGAACAACAATCGTTCAATTTTTGTTCCATAGCAAAAGTTATTTTTTCATGCCCAGATTTACCCAATTCATTAATGATTGGTTTTATCTAGCTTTTACCATTGTTTCTTCAATATTTATTCCTAAAACAAAGATAAGCACATAAAGGAAAATGATTAATTTAATCTATTATAAGGATAAAAAATACCTTTTCCATGGCCCAACATATCCCATGCTTACCTTTTTGCATGTCCTCATGCAATAAGATGATTGAGGTGCAGTTGTTTCAAGGAATAAGTAGGATAAACTTCTTCGTTATATAGGGTAAAACTATTTTTTTGTTTCAGTACTGCAAAAGCCTAGTTTACCTAGTAATTTGGAAAATTATAATCATTGTAACACCCATCAAGAGGTACCAGATAATCGAACCTATGTAATGACACCCTATCCAATCAGGGAACATGCTCAAGACCATATTGATGTATCTGTGTAGGCGAGTAGAGGCAGCTTTGAAATTTCTAAACCCAAATGGATTCCTATTCCTGGCGTTGTTAGAGGAATCTTCCCATATTTGTCTTGCTACTAACAAAGCTTCCTCCTTAATTTCCTAAAATTATTCCTTTCCTACATGTATGATGTATGTATGGAGTGGTCCTAATTGAGCCACAACTCCTGTTCATTTCATGAATTGTTTATGCTAGACAGAAAGATGTAGGGGTTTTATGGGTTCTCCCCTAACCCATAGGTCTATACCATATTCCCTTTTTTGAAAAGTGTTACAGGCTTTAGTCCATTTGATCTGATTGGTGGAAAAAGAAAGAAATGTTTGAAATTGAATATCCCCAATGAAGGGGTCGGGATTACTATCTAGGTCATCTTCCAAGAAAAAATTGTGAATGTATAACTCACATAAAATACATTGTACCTATTCATTTTGTTCCTTAAAACATTTGACAAAGTTTGGACTACTCTTGCATTCCACTAGCTTACCAGCCTTGATGGATTTAACCTTTAGTAAGAGGTATCTTTCTAACAAGAATAGTGCATAATTGGTGACAGGTGATTGACAAGGTAAAGCATCAGAGTGGAGAGAGAAAATAGTTTCAATTTTCTCCTTGGCCTTCTGCAACTTGGCTTGTGATTTTCCACTTTCTTCTGCTCATCTTTGAAATTTGTGAAAGTCTCATCTTCTGTTACAGTAAGTGCCTCAAATTTCTTCTACAATTCATGGTGTACTTGTAACAGCACTACTTCTTCCTTATGTCGAGCCAACTCCTGCTGAGTATTGGCTAGTTCATTTTGTAATTTTATGATAACAACTTCCCTTACCAGAGGAACTTAATAATTTGAGTTTCATCATCCTGTGTTATCATTGAGTCAATTTGAACAACAGTGTCAGCTGATTCTCAGGACATACAACAATCTACTTGGGCATTTCCTTCAAAATTAGTTTGAACAACAACTTCAACTGTTCCATAGGGAATACAGTAGTATTCCTGAGTTTTCTCCTCAGAATTGGTTTAGACAACAACATATGTAGTGGGAAAGCCCGCGTTTCCATTGAGCAAACACAAGGACCTTTAGTATAAATCTCACTGTTCTTCAAAGGAAATTTCTCTTTTTGGGTCCCTTTTGAGCAAACATAAGGACTCTCAGTCTAGGCTTCAATATCTTCCAAAGAGAAGTGTTCTATTTGGTTCCCTACGGTCTCCAATTCTACTTTTAGTTTCCAGACCCTAACTACTTCCTTCAATCATTCTCTCAGGTTCTTAACTGTTTTCTTCTGCTTCCTGTACTTCTTAAGGAAATTCCCTGTCTATCCTTTTACATTTTCTTCATCATGGGGTTTTTGATTAGTGGTGGCATGGCTATGTTTATTTTAGGTTCAGGTGGACCTATGCCAATATCATGATGAAGTTCCGATGGAACCGTGTCTACCGATGGATTTTCATCTTCTAGGTCTTTTTATTCATGAGCTTCCCTCTCAGGGGACTCTTTTTAGCGCTCAAATCTACCTTAGGTTTAAATAGGGTATAACTCAAGGCTACATCAAACCACGCTCAACCTCGTAGCTACCCCGACGAGGACAGGAGAGGGCTCTCTCGGGGTCTATCTCGGCAAAATTCTTCAAAGGGGCTGAGATGACCTATAGTGAATGCGGATTTTAGGCTAGTAAATTGATAGGAAAAGGAGTTTTAATGAATGATGGGGTTTTCTGGGCAACGTGGGATCAAGAACAACATGAGCAAGGAAATTAAATGAAAGATGCAGATTATTACATAAGGCAAGATAGGCAAAAGCTTAAACATTCAATTTGAATTTATATGGAATGTGAAGAATGTTTGAGAATGCTGAAAAGGGCATGGATTCATGAATCCTTTTCAAACGGAGGAAAACATAGAATTTGAATACTTTCCCAAGGCAGAGCAGCAAGTTGAATTCTTCCCTTCACACTTAAAAGTATTCAACAGGCAATGATTATGAAAGAAACAATAAACATAACAAGAAACATATGAAAACAGAGAAAAACATAATGCTAAGTTGTTACCACAAGGATATCCTGAAACATAGCTACATCATTTCATTAATCTCCAGCCAGAACTATACAATGAAACACTATTTTTCTCCTCCACACACCTCTCAGAACTCTCCCCTGGCGAAATGCAACGAAGTGGAACGAGCGAGACACCTAAGAATGATATGCAAAAAGTGAACTGATCTCTGACGGAGGGTTGTAAGGCCCGACTCTAACAACTCTAACGGAATAGTATCTCCTGAGTGGTTATCATTTTCAGGGTCTTCTTCTATATGGGCCTCATCCTTTGGGGACTTCATTAAGATAGTTTCCCCTGGTTGATTTTCATCCTCTAGGGTTTCTTCTGTAGGGTTTTCCTTTGCAAGGGGCTCATTCCTAAAGGGAATTGGTTCCCTCTGACCCTCCAAATTATCAGCAAATGGCAAAGTTTCAGCGTGTCTGAAACTACCGGAAGAGGGAGACTGGTTAAGGGAATGATTTTTCCCTTCATAGTTTCCAGACGACTCCCTTTCCTCACAGAATGTCTTAATATTGTCCAAAACTTGGGCCACTTCTTCTTCATATTCTTGCAAAAAGTGATCTTGTGGACTTGGAGATGGCATGTGAGACAGACCCACCTCTTTTATTGGAATTGGGATGTGTTGCTATGATTTGATCATTGTAGAGCGCCTACGCTTTACTGGGCCTGAGGCCAAAGAAGGATTCCTTTTTTTCTTGACCTTTTTAAACCTGTTACTCTTACCCCCCACTATTCAATCGTTAGGTGTTCTCTTGGTGGGGTCAAAGAAAGATTTACAAGGTTATCCCAGGTTAATTGCTGCTGGGACAATCCACGAATGATGATTAATTTAATCAGCCCATGATGGCTGATGACAAAATATGGGTCCTTAGCCTTTCTGGTTCAACTAGAAACATCATGCAATAAATAATTTAAATAAAATGGAAAATTAACTGTATTTTTCTGTTTCAGAATAGCTAATAGTTTATGTTGTCGAGGTTTAACCACGTCCTGACTGTCGGTTTTAACCCTGTACATAAATTACCTACATACAAATTCTAAAACAAACAAAATAAGCAATGTGAGAGCACAACACATAAAACACATATACATAGAGATTTTCCCATGGATCCCAAAACCAAGACTACCAGATTGATTTTTCATTATTATCATTTCAATGTTACGATACATATTTATACATGCCGAAGCATCCAATACCATGGACCGAAAATCATCGCATCCAAAAACATGTGCGAAAACCATGCACAAAACCATAGGTAGGTCTGCCCAACCTAATATAGTGTCCAAAAACATTTTCCCAGGGGCGCTACCCCAAACACCGTAGAGGGGGGCTACCTACCCCTCTCAAACCCCCTGGACAGGGGGGATGCCGTGCCCCCTATGACCCCCCCGCTACACAATAGGTGCGACAAAGGGGGGGCTCCGCCCCCCCTCTAACCCCCCGGTTAACTACATAGGCTACTCGTTTAAAGAATATAACACAACCTAACATTCTCCCACTTGTTGTTTTCTTTCCATAGGAGAGCTTAGTCATTTATCCAGCCCTGCAACACCCATTTTTTTTCTACACCAAGAGAACTTCTCAGAGCTTACAGATTTTGTCAATTCATCTGCAGTATTCTTCAAAGTGTCCACATTTACTAGCAACACGTTTTTGTCTTCTATCATATCCCTCTCAAAGTGATACTAAACATCAATGTGCTTTGTCTTTGAATGATAAGCAGGGTTCTTTGCCAAGAAAATTGCACTTTAGCTGTCACAGTCTATCCTTATAGCTCCCTGTACTAACCCCATACTTGAACACAATCTCTACAACCAAGCTACTTCCTTGCTTGCATGAGTGGCTGCCATGTATTCTGCCTCTGTAGTGGATAGTGCCACTATAGATTGTTTCTTACTCATCCAACTGACTGCACCTCCAAATAGGTTAAACACATACCCACTTGTAGACCTTCTCTGATCCAGATCTCTAGCCTAGTCTACATAAACAAAGCCACGAATATCCAACACTCTGTCCATCCTGGTCTTACTTGGTAGCACAAACCATAATTACTAGTGCCACACAAATACCTGAAAACCCGCTTTACTGCTGTCCAGTGCTCCTTCCCTGGTTTTGACATAAACCTGCTCAATACTCCCACTGCATGTGCAATGTTTGGTCTAGTATAGACCATTGCATACATCAAGCTACCGAATGCACTTGCATATGGAACACGGGACATGTCCTCTTCCTCTTCTTGTTTCTTTGGACACTGTTCAACAGATAACCTCACACCTGCAGGAATAGGAACCTTCACCGGTTTACTATCCTGCATATTAAACCTCTGCAGTATTATCTCCACATACTTCCTCTGGTTTAACAAGAGCTTCCTCTTTGCCCGATCTCTTTTAATTTCCATGCCTAAAATATATTTTGTAGCACCAAGATCTTTCATGTCGAATTTGGAGGACAATTAGGTCTTTAAATCCTTCATAATTTCTTTGTCATTTCCAACTAGCAACATATCATCCACATACAAGACCAGATAAATAACATGGTCACCAATTAATTTAAAATATAGACAATGTTCTTCTTTGCTTCTGGTGAAGCCAAGTCCCTGTATAAATGTATCAAATTTCTGATACCACATCCTTGGTGACTGTTTTAACCCATACAAAGACTTCTTTAACTTGCATACCAGTTCTTCTTACCCTTCACTGCAAAACCTTTAGGTTGCTTCATGTAGATCTCCTCTTCCAGAACATGGTGAAGAAATGTTGTCTTCACATCCATTTGTTCTACCTCAAAAAAGAAAAGAAAAAGTAACAACAGATAAAAGTAATCTAATAGAAGTTACCTTGGCAACATGAGAAAAAATATCACCAAAATCAATTCCCGGCACCTGGGAATAACCTTTTGCTACCAACCGAGCTTTGTATTTCTCCACCTTCCCTTCTGCATTTGTCTTCTTCTTGAACACCCTTTTGCTGCCAATGGGTTTCCTTCCAACTGGAAACTCCACCAGATCCCAAGCCTCATTTTTGTGCAAAGATTCCATTTCATCAACCATGGCCTCTTTCCAGAGTTTTCCATCCTCTGACTCCACTGCTTCCTTCACAGTTCTGGGATCATCATCAATAACAAACAAAGCAAAATTTGAACAGAAAGCAGATGGACTATACCTTTCTGGCTGCCTTCTTTCTCAAATTGATCTTCTCACAGCCGGAGTTTGTGGCTCTTCATCTTCTGATTCCTCCTCTGCTACAGAGTCTGATTCTTCCTCCTTTAGTTCAAACTCTATCTTCACAGGTTCCTTTGGTTGGAATTCATGTTTGATAACATCTTTCACCTCTCTGAACACCACATCTCGATTGTACACAACCTTCCGTGTGACTGGGTTCCAAAGCTTATAACCCTTTAAACCATCCTTATACCTAATAAAGATGCACTTTTCAGATGTACTATCCAACTTGGTTCGTTTCTCCTTTGGAACATGTACATATGCATCACATCCAAATACCCTCAGATGTGAAAGAGAGGGTTTCTTACTAGTCCATACTTCTTGTGGAGTCTTATCCTCCAACGCTGATGAAGGTGACCTGTTGACCAGGTAACATGCAGTATCCATTACCTCTGCCAAGAATTCCTGTCCTAGCCTGACACCACTAAGCATGCTTCTTTCCCTTTCCATCAACGTCTTGTTCATTCTTTCTGCGACTCCATTTTGCTGAGGTGTATATGGAGTAGTATTCTGCCGTGCTGTTGTAGCTCTGATACCACTTGTTGTAGATCTAACCCAAGAATATTATAGGTCTAATAAGAAAGTATAAGATAATGCAAATAAACCCAGAAATGATATTAAATGATTCTTTATTGATCAAACCCTTAAGGTAGGGAAACACCGTACATTCACTCCTTAAGGAAGGAGAACACTCCAGAAGCCATATGCCTATTCATACAAGAATACTTCTCTTCATCTCTCCATGTGGAGTCTCTAGCCTCTATATAGGCCTCATACATACAATACCATGCATCATTACCATGGTTTCCTGATACCATCAACTAATACCATGGGCCCCTTACATTATTATTAACTAGTTGTGGTCCCTTACATGACATGGGTTAACCACCTTATTTATTACTATGGCCCATCCCATTATTACATTATTACCTTGGGTACCTCCCTCGGTACCCCATATTACCCCCCCTAGGTATATAACATTCCACCCCCCTTAGCATGTTTTGTCCCCAAGACATGGGAATAACACAAATAATAAGATCTACTCAAAAGAGTAGTCCATTGATACCATGCGCGTGCATCTACCATCCAAGAGAAAGGTGAACCCTCGATTTCGCTGGTGCCTCGCTCGCTTGAGATGGAAGTTGACCGTGGTAGCTCTTCTGTGTTGATGTATAGTAGGTGGATCTTCGCTTCTCCCTATCTATCTTGCGGGGGTTGTTTTCCTTGTGACTAACTGGTTGCCATCTTGATGGTTGTCTTGCGGGGTGATGTGGGTGATGATATGTTGAAGTTTTAACCCACAGTGTCTTCTTCTTTAATTCACCCGGCTGTGGTGCCTGTCATGGTGTCAATATGACTTCAACCACTGAATCATCATCAGATGTGTCAACACTTGTTACCTTTTCAACTTCCACCTCTATTTGTGTTTGATTGTCAACCATCAACTGCTCATCATCTGATATGTTAGTACCTGGAACATATTTTGCATCAACCTTCGTGGACTCTACCTGTTTATTGATGGAAATATCCTGTAATGTAATTTTCTTCTTTTTATACCAAAGCTTCAGGAATTTCTTCTGCACATTAATATTTATAGTACCCATTGATTCCACCCATGGGTATCCCAAAACAACATCCATATTACCTGTCTCTGAAGTATAAAAATTACCATGCCACACATACTTATCCATAGAAATATTTAAATCCCTATATACTTGAACATTCTCATCATCAACTTGTGTATTTTCAATGTTTTTTGTTGGAACTTGCAATTTTTTTGCCAAATTAACATTGATGAAATTATGCTTGCAACTAGGATTTATAGAAACAATGATCTTCTCTTTTTGAATCAATCCATGAACCTGTAATAAGGATATACCCACATGTTTCTCCTTATCTTGTTTTCTGGCATGAGACCATCTTTCTAAAAGAAATTTTTCAAATTCTTCATCTGAAAGTTTGGTCAACTGCTTGTGGTCAAGTGAATTCCACCACCATTTGGCAACCTCATCTATTAAATTAAACCACACTTTATCCCTCCAATGTGTTCCAAATATACGCTTTAGTTCCTTTATGAGTTCTTCAATAGTCATACCATTATCACTCCTTGAACAAAATGCCTTGCTAGAATCCATGAATGGTTTGGAAAAAAATTCACCTACTTGGCGAAAATTTGAAAATGTCACAGTTTTGTCAATATTGCTTAGAATCTCTATTATAACCTGTTTTTGGAAATGGAACAACATTCTACATCTGCCCATAATCCTGATTCAGACAGTGGAATTTCAGATCTGCACTGCTACTCTGTCACCGTCACCCAAAATTTTTGTAAAAAGAGCTGATTTTAAATCAGCGATATCTGCCTCATCCGGACTCTGATTCGACTGATTTTTTTTTTTTGAAATTAGGTGTTTTTTCACAAATATTCGATATCTACAATTAGATCTTGCAGATCTTGCACCAAGACGTCTAGATCTACACCGCAAACGCGCTGCCCTGAAAAATTAGCTACAACCCCACTGATTTTTAGATCAGCGATATCTCCTTCATCCGGACTCCGATTTGACCGATATTTTTTTTGAAATCGGCTATTTTTTCCAAAATAATACAGATCTGCAATCATATTTTGCAAATCTTGAACCAAAATGTACATATATAATCTGCAAACTCGCCGTCCTTGAAATCCTGCAAAAAAAAAAAAAAAAA
>APFE030791648.1:46720-71342 GCA_000404065.3 Pinus taeda
ATTCCTTTGAATGTTACAATACATATTTATACATGCCGAAGCATCCAATACCATGGACTGAAAACCATCGCGTCCAATACCATGGATCAAAAACCATCGCATCCAATACCATGGACTGAAAACCATCGCGTCCAAAAAACATGTGCAATAATCTTGCACAAAATCATAGGTGGGTCCGCCCAACCTAACATAGGGTCCAAAACCAAAATTTTCTAGGGCGCTGCCCTGGATCCCATAAAGTGGGGTTACGGGTACCCCTCAAACCCCCTACTAACTATGTGGAAATAATATAACACAACCCAACACCTTATGCACAAGGACACGAGGTCCAAAATCCTCTTGTTTAAGGACAACACGTTCACCACCCTTATGTTCAAGGACAACAGGTACAATATCCATATTTCCTAGGTCAACATGCTCAATAGCATTTTAACCCTTACGTTTCTTATAAGCAACCTATGACTGGACAATTCTAAGGAATTCAACTTCAAAATACTCCACAATGGGGGAAACCTCAAGTGCCATATGGCCAAAATCGCCTACTATGGGCAAAAATCCTTACCAGGAATAATGGGCTCCTCTGCTCACACCCTCTTACTAACCTCCTATGCCTCTTAATACCTAGTTTCCATTCCTGGCCACAATAGAGTTTCAAAATGTATCTCGCCTTATGAATTATCCATTTCTTCATTCACCATATTGGCCTTTGGTGTTGTCCAAGGTACCAAGAGATTGTCCAAAGTTCAATAGAAAAGAAAGATAAGATCCTCAAGACCACATAATGACATATCACCTATGGTTCTCTTTGAGCTCTTATGTTGATGATTCCATTCATCTCCATCTTTTCCAATGAACCCTCACGGTGCTACAGCCAAGTGGTACATTGAGCTTCCTCAAAGTAATTACCATGACTTTAACTCTTTAGCCATGGCTTGCCTCACACATTTCTAGCTACCGGTTGGCTATGACACTGACACCTATTTTCTCACATCGCTTAAGAAAGATAGTGTGACACACATCTCCAGTCACATCCATGAATGGAGATGTAGACATCGCCTGATAAAATTCGAGATTGCTAATCAGTTACTGATTGAATGGTTCACTAAATCATTCTTGGCCCCAATTGCTCGTGATATAGCTATGGGTGATTCTAATACTAAATAACAAGCCATTTCTCATGCCCAGTGCTTAGAACTAGTTTACTCTGAGTCTGGCAAGTTATTACCCGATGCTCCACAACCATCATCTGATCCCACGACATAAAAGTCACAAGATGTACCTCCCATCGAGGGAGTTATTGGTTTAGTATCCCATACCCCTGATAAATCTTCTTCCAAATAGAATTCGGTCTTGAATGTTGTTCGCAATAGTTCTTCCTAGAATCCACCTCACCTTGGTAAAACCTCAGACGTCCATGCTCTCTAGTCTATCATAGCGGACAAATATTCGAAAGGTAAGAAGAAAGGCAAAGGCAAGGGTAAAGCTGATGCCCCAAAACAGGTTCCTCCCAAATCGTCTGCTGGTGAATCTTCACAACGAAAACCTAAGTATCCCTACTGCATTTGCAAGAAGGATCACTACACTAAGGATTGTCCCTGACAATCTGACATTAGTCATTTGGTCAAAGGGACCCCAACTATCCTAAAAGAGCCATTTCCTTCTCAGCAAACCCAAATGGTAGACCAACCTCAATCATCTACTTCCTGAGGATCTCAAGTGTTCATGATGAATACGCCCATTAATTTGTCTACTAGATTGAAATATTACCAAACTCCTGCTCCGACAACTATGACGGAGAAAGAAGCCACCCCTTCTAATTCTACCCCATGCTATGGCCCTCTTCATATTGAGCGCCATAACTGTGATTCGCTATATGACCACCCTCTTGAGGTGTGCTACATAAATCCTCATACACTCCTAATGCCTGAGCTCCTCAACACTATAATATTGTTGAGGATTTGGCTTAGGCACCATCAGCTATGTCAGCTCTCGAGGTGCTCCAACGTTGTCCATCACAGCGAAAATATTTTTTGTTAGCTATTGGGGGCATCGATCCCACCAATTCCAATTTGATATGTTTTGATCTAGAGAACCATGTTCTGCATCTCCCTCACCAAATTTCCTTTCTCATTAAGGTAATCATCAATGAGAAGACCATGCACATGACTGTCTTCAATGATGGTGCTTCCACCTACATCATGGCAATCGCATGTTGAAGGCCATTGGTTCTCCTACTTTGAACTAATCCTCGAACACTTTGGAAGCCTTCAAAGGGTGTGATTTGTGACCCTTCGATGTCTTACCTAACCTTGCATTACCGTGGCAGGAAAGATAGTGCAATTCGAGGTAGATATTGTTGGACCCATGATATGGATGTTGTAGCCTCTTCCCTATTTCGTGTGATTCATTTTCCCCATCAAGGGAAGATTGTCACTGTCAACCATGTGACTTTCTTTGCCTCTTCCTCCTTGGATGGCAATGTTTCATACGTCAAGCACACTAGTGCTTCCTATGAGAGTGTGGGAGTAGGTATTTTCAAAGATTCTGCCTTAATGGGAATTTTTCGAGTCCCGCCTCCTCATTTTGCCTGTATCAACATGGTCTCGGTCAAGTCTGATCGTTGGGTCATACCTTCACCAGATCTTGTTGATATCTAGGGTCAGGTTATGCTGCTTAGTCCTGCCTAAATCAATTACATGGAAATTGTTTCGGCTTCGAGTTTCACGTCCTTTCATTCTTCTCTTTCAAAGAGATGTATTCTCAGTCCCCATGGCTTGGCACTTTAGAATCACTTGATCCCTTAGTTGAGAATTTCCTTGTTGACGAAGATATCATGTAAGTCATGTCTTTGGAGGAACCATCACGGAATGATACTCATCATCATTCCTCATTGCTGTTCAGCCTGAAGGTCATGTCTATGTGTCTCAAGAATCTTTCTTCTTCACTGGCTATTGGCGTGTTTGTTTATCCTGACATGGTCAAGCTCTTTCAACTGAGGGCACCTTTGTTCCATCATGGATTCATGATTTTTCTCCCTCCCTGTGTTTTTACCAATTTCCCATTATTACAATGGGGTTGCCATCTGACTCATAACCCTCCCTTGCCTAGGGGGCATGGGGGTAACACCTTATATGAGTTCTACTCTATTATTTGGCCAAGTCAATGCTTACTCATCATGTAAATGGTAAATATTTAGTGTTCATTTGTGCTAATTGATTACACGAGTCCGATCATGGACTCTCCTTAGAAGTACTATGCTTAGGTCATCTTGCATGGTTACTTGTGTGCATTAGTGTGTCATTAATTTTTGTGCAGTGTGGTTTTGTGTGTTAGTTTTCAGATAGCTTTCATGTTTACCATGTTTTCCTTGATTTCTAGATGTTTGTGACTCCTCACATTGGTTTCATTGATGGTCATTGTCGTAGTACCCAAAACCTCTCATCTGTGGCATGGGCTATTTATGACCCTAAAGGTGAGTTGATTGACCATCAAGGTATCTATTTAGGTGGTACAACTAACAACATTTTCAAATATAGTGCAGTCATTGAACTATTGTCAGAAGCCATTTCTCTTGACATTCAAGATTTGGTTGTCAACTTGGATTCACATCTTGTCTTCCTTCAAGTCAATGGGAAATATTCCGTCAGAAACACTCAAATATTGAGAATATATCTCCGTATTCATCTACTAGAAAAATATTTTTATTACATTACATATCATCATATTTCTATGTGCATGAATACATTGACATATGCATTAGCTAATTATGTGTTGGATAGACATTTACGAAACATGTAAAAGGATAAAACAAACCATTTGTCCCATAGTACACAAGAAAATAGAACACACACACACACACACACACACACACACACACACACACACACACACACACACACATATATAGATGTGGTGATAATGTTTGATACATCAGAACCCCAAAAAATAATATGTGTGTCCAAAATAACATCGGTGGCTTGTAGGCCTCATATACTTGTGGCACGCAGGCCTAAAAACAAAGTAAGTGCTGGACTTAGGAATTAATCAACATGGTGATGATGGTAGCATGATACATCCCATGCAACACGAGTAAGAAATTGGTGGATCCGATCTAATACTCCAACCGAGTGTCTCTAGTACTAGTGAGAAATGTCTCCCTCCAAAGCATACTCTAGGATACCACGAGTCAAACCCTCAAGGTTCCTTGCGATCTCCTCATCATTGTCACTCCCCTCCTGATAAGGAGTGACATCATCAAGTGGGTGGGCGACATGCCTGGCTATTGGGGACATCTGAGCAGGGCGCTCTGGTCCAACATCTGCATTAACAAAGCGAAATGTTATAAATACATATATACCAAAAAAAATTAAAAAATATCAAAATTAAAACAATTTATTTTTTACCTTCATCATCAAAATCCTCTCCATCTGGTAGTGACATGTTCAAATCTCCATAGAAGTCAGCACCACTATATGGCCAGTCCTCCACGACAATCTCTTGATCTCATAGCCATGAAAAGAATTCAGGTCTATACAACATGTGTTCGCCCCCAGTGAATGCACTTTACGTTTTTGTGCAACGATGGGTAATGGACATTTGAAGATGATGATGAGTCACATTTCAGTGCTTTTCTCGACTCATTAAACTCATATGAAAATATCACTGAGTAATTTTCCCTTTTGACTCGTGAAAGAGAATAAAATGGGGGGTCCACTTTCAAGCTCTTTTTCGACCCTTTAAAAGTGAAAAGGTAGTTGAGACCTTGTTTTTTCAAACTCATTAATGGATATGAAATTTCATGTGTCCAGTATAAGTTTACTCCTTTTTTGGTCTGGGATGCACTATTTATGAAAAATGTACTCCTTGATGGAAATGGTCAAGCGGTTCTCTCAAGTAGAATTTTCTACCTTTTCAGGCCCGAGAGACACAAAAATATGAAAAGGGACCACGTGGAGTTTTCTTTGACATGTCTTTTTCAAACACTCTAAACATGAAAAGATACAAAGTTACAGCTTTGTTGGACACTTTAAAATATTAAACGACATTGGATATGTTGTCATGGCGAACATGAGCTTCTCCTTCCTAGGGCTTGTTAAACTTACTAGGTTAGATTCATCCAAAGGATGAACTTACAGTGTAAGCATATGCTACCCCTTTCAAGCTTGCGAATAAGAAATAATTGGGTTACCTACCAGAAATGGTGGGGGAAAATTTGAAAATATAATCAGTTGTGTCAACAGCTCAATCTTGAACATGACACTTTTTGCTTCGTGTCGGGTTGGGATATCCTCCTTTATATCGTTGACCTTCCTAGTTTGGGCCATTCATTTTTGCCTTCCATTTGATCTCTGCCACGTCATAATGACCACTGATTCTATCAATACAAATGTTTCCAAACTTCCAGTCATGTCATCGATATGTTCAAGAGTTGTCCTTCTGCAGTTACATTTACCTCTGATTCTCTATATCATCCAAAATGATTTTGCATCCTTTTGTCTCGCATTGATGATGTAGGATACATTATGACCCTCCTTCAACACGGCCTCTTCCCATCGACTTCATCTCACTATCTGGGATGTTAACTAAGAGACTCCCTTCAAGTACCTTATAGATTGCATGCCCTAATGGCAAGTTCTTTGCAATCAATGGCAAGTTCACATCATTAACTTTCGATCGAGTGATATCACGGGTGTTCGACTTCGGTTCCTGTACTCACATTCCATGAATTGTGCTGATAGTACCTTGAGAACCATTGTCATTATTGGTGGTTACTCTTGTTCTTGTTAACAATTTACATCATTGACTGGTAATCAAGTGACTTTCTAGCATGTTCGACATCGACACATCTATTCACATGTTAGAATTTGTACTTTGATCGGGTCATGTTGGAGTGCAAGACCCTGGGCTCGGATCAGGAAATTCCAAGTTGCAAAGTGATGTGACATGGTTATGTTGATATGCGTGTCTCTTTCAGATGGATGGATGTGACCATACCATGAGTTATCATCTGTGATCCTTCTTATTATTGGATGGTTGTGACCATACCCTGGTTTGATTATGGTCCTCTTTGATGGATGGATGCACCCATACCTAGATCCATTTAGATTATCATTCTCTAGATGGTTGCATCCATGCCAAAATTCATGTATCGTTTGATAGAGCTTTCAATTATGTATATGTATTTGTACTTTCTTGTAGATTTTCTAATGGTATACTATGGTTCCTCGCATTGATTCATAAAGCATTTCATCCCTCACTCTAGTTTATCCTTCATGCTTTAGGGGCCATTTACTACACAACAATTTTTCATTGTCCTAGTACTCCTCATTCCATGATCCTGGAGGACCTCTACAATGAACCCTACATGCTTATCCTTCATGAAGAAACTCCTATTATGTCCCTCTTCGTGAGCAGAACAATTCCATTTTGCACCATTTCCCCAAAATCTTCTGTTTTTCCTAGTTTACAAGACCAATTCTAATGGACCTTGTCCTCCTCGTGCCAATATGTAGAGATTAACACTGTCCCTAATGCTAATTGGAGTGACTGAGCTTTGTTCGAGTCACACCGGTCCTCTTATGGAAAGTTTTTTAAATAAAGAGCCAAAGCTTCTAGCTCTAGAAGCTTCATAACGGAAATCTATTAAATGGTTTGGCAGGATGGGGTTTAGGATGTTAGTTTGGGCTCCTTTCCACTATAATGATGGAACTACCTCAAGAGATAAGGCCTTCTCCCATGAGAAGTGGACCCATCTCCCATCCATTCATCTTATATAAACCTCCCTTTTTCCCAAGAACAAGCTGGTGTTAATGTTGGTGTGCTAGTGTTAATTAAGTTTGGAGTAAACAACAAGATATTCATAGTTGTAGCTCTCTTGTTGCATGAGGGAGAAGTGTGAATTTGGTTTAGTGTGAAGCCTAAAGGGAAGAGCCATAAAATTATTATTGTTGAGGCAACCATGGAATGCTAGCAAAAGTGTGTGAGAACTTGGTTTTGTGATCCAAAATGGATCCTAAGAACCATCTAAGTCTTCAATATTTAAAAAATATTGCGAAGGAAAAACCTTCACAAAAGTTGGATTACACCATCAAGAGAGAAAAACATGAGAAAAAGTGAAAACCAGAGCCTATTGGAGGTCAAAAGAACGATGCACAGGAGCCATCAGATTTGGTTGATCAACAATACAAATCTGATCGACATATCGCAATTGGTGATGGGAGGTGGAGTTTATCGGAGGCGGTTTTAAGGGAAGTGTGATATTGATTAGCGTGATTAAACGAGGAACATCGATCAAGCACACAGACCAATGGTCTAGATTCAACCACGCTATTGCATCGCATATGCATATTATATATATATATATATATATATATTATATATATATATATATATTATATATATATATATATATATAATATATATATATATATATATCTTATATTTATATATATATTATAATCTTGTATATATATACATATATACATATATATATATACACATATACATAGATATATATAGATACACACACACACACACACACATATATGTATAAGGACTTAACCATGGCTCGAAGGATTAGTGGTATGCAATTGCGAAATTGCAATGTCGCATCGGGGAAATACAAAGTAGCGAGGCTGATACAAATACAACTTGCGATAGACGCACCCGACGGGGTTATGGATGAAATTTAATATATTTTGAGTTTTTGTAAACAGGTTTTTTTCTATGTATTTCGCATTTTTGTTAAATAAATGAAATACAAAGGAAATGTGCTCGGAGCACTAAAATTGACCCGAAAGGATTGTATATGTAGTTTTATCATATTTTAGTTTCGTAACAAGTGGGATTTTGAGTGGGCCTTACGTGGTAAGTGGTATTGGATGGGCTCCGCTCGATCCCATCCATTGGCCAACATGTGGCATGAGAAGACCACCTTTTCAAGTTGGTAATCTCCGCACGCATTGGCTGCCTGAAATGAATAGCAACCATTGGATCAACAATCATATAGATCAATGGTGGACATGCGATAGTGATAGAAAGGTTGACCCGATGGAGTTATAAGGTGAAATTAATAATATTTCTAATCCAGAAAAAGGCATTTCAGTAGACTTTTACAATGTTGCTATGTATTTCTCTGTGTAAATAGAGAACGACTACTTTTGGTATTTCAAAGGCACTGATGGTCCCTTCCATTGCAAAAAGGTAGCCACCATCCCTGAAGACCTTTAGCAATGATTGCTCAACTCTCAGAGGGGTTTTGAGTAGACAGAGACCGGGAGCCAAAGAGCCTAGAAGAGGAAATGAATAGACAATGCCAATTGGCTTAAAAGCCACTGAATGACAAAGACAAAGGCAAGCAGTGTTGAGACAAAGAGAAAATAGAGATAGAGAGCGAGAGGGAGATCTGTTTAATCAAAAAGACTTGGGGGATCCAAGTAAAGCCCTTTTGTTTTATTCCTGTTGTGTTAAGACTCAATTTGAGCTCACATTTGTAAATCCTCTACCCTTGAAGACATAATAGAGAGGTCAACACTGAAAGTTGGCCCAAGAGACATAGCCCAAGAGTTTTGTGTGAACTCCTTGATTATTTTCTATATTATGCATGTATCTGTTATGTTTTTCTATTTGCTTCATTGTCTATATTATTTGCAATCCTTTCTATCCGTTGCACTAAGTAATATAGGCAAATCCTGCACGAGTCTGTAATACCTTAATATTAGTCTAAGATCTCATTTTCAGATCAAGTGGTATCAGAGCTTTAGTTTTCTAAGGTTAGACAAGCTTGTGTTGGATTCTTGAATGCTAACTAGGTCAAAGCTCAAACTAAGAGAAGGAAAACTTGTTGAGACTAATCCAGAGATTGGAATAGTCTATCCTTAGAGGAGAATGGTAGAAGAAATTCCATTAGAATGAGAATCTCAGTTCGTGGACAACTTTATGGCCATGCAAGCCATGGTGGAAGAGATGTATTGGTAATTTAAGAAGGGTCGAGGTGAAAGCACCTCAACACCCAAAAAATACAAAGGAGTATAGGAACCTCTTCTAGTTTCCCATCCAGAAGGCAAAGGGAAAGGGGAAGTTCCTCCTCCATAATCTCCTCCAACATCATCTCCATCTAGCCATAAAAAGAAAAATAAGAAAACATCTTTGATTAAATTAGATGTAATGTTTGATTTGCCAACTTATGATGGATAATTAAACGCAAAAAAACTAGATATTTAGATTAGATAGGCTGATGTATATTGAAGGGTGTAGAACATTGATTCAAAAAGGAGAAAGATTCAAATGGCTAGCCTTCACCTTGGAGGAACTGCACTAGTGTGGTGGGAAGGTAGGACACAAGCTAATTTGAAGAACAATGGTACAATTCTTTCTACCTGGAATGAATTTGTTTCTGCCATTAAAAAACAGTTCTATCCTCTAGCTTATATCGAGCAAACAATGATGTGTTCTAAAAATTTTCACCAATTAAAGGGCCAAACTGTACAAAGCTATACCCAGGAATTTAGAAAAGGAGCTTTAACTCTAGGCATTTCTCTAGATTCACCTAAAACTTTGTTGAAGTATATAGGTGGTCTACACAGCTATTTGAAGCACACCATTCTCATGTTTAATCCCAGTAGCCTAGATGATTTATCAATTCGGGCTACACATCTAGAAGCTAGAGGCAAAAATGTGAACCCAGAGATTGGGGGATCATCAACGCCCTCTACAAGTAAAAACAAGGAAAATAAGAAGCTGAAATGGAAGGAGAGGAAGACAAACATTGTATAGAAAGACATAAATTCATGCACTCATTGCAAGAAGGATGGACACGATGATGAACACTACCGGTATTTATATCTGGAGCTGAAACCCAAGAAGTTCAGTGGTAAGAAGAAGAATATTGCTGCTGCTATTCAGAAAGACTGGGGGTCAAACTCAAGGGATGAAACAACTGTCACAACCACAGGTATAAAGGGTAAAATTTTTGTAGCATCTACAAGTAATTATGTACAATCTATTATAATGAAGATAATGACACGAAAAGGCATGAGCTTTGTCATATTAGAGTTATTTCCAAACACCAAAATGTTGATACTTTATTTGATAGTGGATCACAAGTAAACTTGATTTCTGAAACAATTTTAATGAAGTTGGGCTTACTAACAACACCTCACAAGAAGCCATATCCATTAAGTTGGGTATGCGATAAAGCAAAGATACAAGCTACTAGACAATGTAAACTTAGGTTCCATTGGGTCAACATTTGTAGATGAGCTTAAGTTAGATATAGTTCACATGGATATATGTGGTATTGTTTTAGGAAGTCCTTAATTGTATGATAGAAAAGAAATATTCTATAGAGCTGAAAATAAGTATCAACTCACTAAAGATGTGATAGAGTATATTGTAAGAGCTCATAAACTCAAAAATAACTACTCTCTGATAAACTCAGGGCAGATGAAAAGAATTGTAAATTCATGCAAGAAATTTTTACTAATGGTTGTAAAGGAAAAGAACCTTGATAAAACCAATGTATTTGAAGGCTGTGATGCTAAACAGAAAGCTACTTTAGTTTAAATTGTTTTGGAATATGATATTCTATTTCAAGAATGTAAAGGTCTGCAACCCAAAAGGGAAATAGTACATGATATTCATTTGCAGCAAGATGCTCCATTACCTAACATCAGAATGTATAGGTTATCCTATTTAGAGAATGTAGAGATCAAGAAGTAGGTGTAGGAGCTGCTCGATAAAGGGCTCATAAGACCAGGCACATCAACATGTGGATCTCTAGTCATACTGGTGAGAAAGAAAGATGGTTCGTGGAGAATGTGCATTGATTACAGAGCATTGAATAAAATAGCAATAAAGAATTGTTATCCTTTTCCTCGCATTGATGATCTATTAGATCAGTTGAAAGAAGTAGTTTACTTTTCCAAGTTGGACTTGCATACTGGCTATCATCAGGTGAGAGTAGCAGAACAAGATGCATGGAAGACTGCTTTGAAAACAAAGCAAGGGCTATATGAATGGTTGGTTATGCCTTTTGGTTTAACTAATGCTCCTACCACTTTCATGAGAGTTATGAATGATGTACTCTGACCTTTTATTGATGATTTTGTAGTTTTCTATTTAGATGAAATTCACGTTTTTAGTAAAACATGGGAAGAACATTTGAAGCATGTAAAGTAGACTTTAGATGTTTTGAAAGAAAAAATCTCTATGTGAAGTTGTCAAAATGTGAATTCAGCAAAACATCTTTAAATTATTTGGGTCATATTGTAGGGGGTGGTGAAGTGAAGATAGATCCCTCCAAGGTTGAAGTCACTGTGAACTAGCATAAACCCAAATCTACTACAAAAGTTAGGAGTTTTCTAGCTGCAGCAGAATATTAGAGAAAGTTTATTGCTAACTTTTCCTTGATTGTGGCTCCCTTACATGCTTTAAGAGGATTGAATAAGGTGTTTTGGTGGGGAGGAAAACAACAGAAATCCTTCGACACCTTAAAATAAAAAGTTAGTAAAACACCATTACTAGCATTGCCGAAACTTCAATGACCATTTGAGATTGAAACAGATGCCAGTGACTATTCCATGGGAGCAATGTTGATGTAACATGGTAAACCCATATGCTATAATTATGAGACATTTACTTCTGTAGTAGTTAATTATCCCACATATGATAAAGAATTGTATGCATTAGTACAGAGTGTGAAAAAGTGGAAACATTACCTAATGGGCAAAGAAACAATCATATATACAGATCATCAACCACTTCAATATTTTCACCGACAAACTAAATTGTAGAAATCAAGACATTATAGGTGGATGGGTTTTCTACAACAGTTTCATCTTGTCATCAGATATAAGAAGGGCATACACAATAAGTTTGCAGATGTGTTATCTAGACCAATCATAAATGCATCTACTATGCTTAAGCATAACTCAGTAATGCATGAAAGCTACATTGAACAATATGCTCAAGATATAGATTTTAAAGATGTATATGCAACTTTATGTCATGGAAAACAACTAGAAGAATTGGATTATTATGTTAAGGACCAACTCTTGTATCATTTGGGAAAGTTATGCATTCCACAAACCGAAAGAGTTAGCATAGTCAAAGAAGCACATATTTCTCTTATATTAGGTCATTTTGGTGTAAGTAAAATAGTTGCACAGCTGCAAAGGTTCTACTATTGCCCAAGAATGCATGAAATAATTTCTATATATATTAAAGGGTGTACTATATGTGCTAAAAGAAAGCCCAGTAATAGAAAATTAGGCTTGTACACTCCACTTACAGTTTGTTCTCGTCCTTGGGAAAGTGTTTCCATGGACTTCAGAAAAATGTGTATTTTAATACCTTATAACAAACAAATCATAGCTAAACAAAAAATGAAGTTGTTCTTTCAACATGTATGGGTCAGTTTTGGGTTACCCACTTCCATTGTATTTTATTGATATTCCTGATTAGTTGGGAAGTTTTTGTCAAGTCTGTGGGAATTGATGGACACCAGATTGAAGAAGACCACATAATTTCATCCACAAACAGATGGTCAAACAGAGGTGGTCAACAGGACAATGATCCAATTGCTCAGGGGCTATTGCAACAAGCATCCCAAGCTTTGGGATGAACATTTTTGTTATGTGCACCATGCTTACAACCGTGCCAAACACTCTTCTACTCAGAGATCACCTTTTGAGAATTGTTTTTGTTTTACACCAAATTCTCCCTTGGATTTTTTCTTTGGTAAAGACATAACAGTTGATGGACATAGTGATGTGGAAAAAGCAACCAATTTCATTGAATAGATCCAAGAAATTCACCAGGCAATGTAGGAACAACTAGAAAGAAGCTAGGCCAAGTACAAGGCAAGGAATGACAAGCATTGAATTGACCATAGCTTCCATGTTTGTGATCAAGTGTGGTTGTACATTAGCAAAGATAGAATGCAAGGTGAAGGCAAGAAGCTGAAGCCTATAAGGTATGGGCCTTTCAAAATACTTGAGAAAATTGGTGAAAATTATTTTCGCCTTGATTTTCCATCTTATACGATATATATTCAATCATTAATGCAGAGAACTTGAGGCTATATAAACCTTAATTGATTGAAGATCCTGAAGAGCAAAGTCAGTTTCCTTCTATTGATTATTTATTGCCTAAATATCCTAATGAGTTACAGGAAGATATAGTTCTGGACACGAAGGTGAGAACTACACGCAGAGGGGATGTTGAGTACATGAGAATTAGACTCAAAGGTTCAAAACCAAGTAGTGCATGATGGATAGAGATTGGACAAGTGAGGAAGCTATATCCTCACTTGATCGATGCTTAAAAACCAACTTTTTGTGGTCCAAAAGCTTTTTAGTGGGAAGGCGTGATCCAAAATGGATCCTATGAACCCTCTAGGTCTTCAATACTTAAAAACTATCACGAAGGAAAAAGCTTCACAAAAGGCGGCTTACACTAGTAGGAGAGAAAAAAATAAGAAACAATGGAAAATAGAGCCTATCAGAGGTCAAAGAATGATGCATAGGAGCTGTCGGATCTGGTCGATCAACGGTCTAGATCTGATCAGCATATCGTAGTCATCGATGGAAAGCAGAGTCCATCGGAGTCAGCTTTTTGGGAAGTGCGATAGCAATCAATGCGATTAAACAAGGACCATTGATCAAGCATGAAAATCAACGGTCCAGATTCAACCACGCTATCACATTGCTAAGATATATATATTAGTATTATTTATATAATATATATTATATATGTTTATTATATATTATTTATTTATATTATCATATATAATCATAATAACATATATATATTCTATACTTTATATATTTATATCTATAATATATATATTATTATCTATTATATATATATATATTATAATTTATTATATATGTATTTGTATGTTATGTATATGTAAGGACTTAACCACGGCCCGAAGGATCAACAATATGTGATTGCAATATCAAAATATTGCATCAGAGCAATAAAAAGGAGCGGGGCTGATACAAATGCGACTTGTAATAGCCGGACTGAATGGGGTTATGGATGAAATTTAGTATATTTTGAGTTACGGTAAATGAGTTTTTTCTATGTATTTCACATTTTGTTAATAAATGAAATGCAAAAGAAATGCACCCAGAGCACTAAAACAGACTCGGAAATATTATAGATGCAGCTTTATCCTATTTGAGTTCTGTAACAAGTGGGATTTTAGGCAGGCCTTATGCTGTAAGTGGTATTGGACGGGCTCCACCCGAGCCCATCCATTGGCCTACACATGGTGTGAGAAAACTGCCTTTTTTAGCAAGTAATCTTTGTACGCATAAGCCTCCTGAAATGGATAGCAACCATTGGATCAATGATCATGTAGATCAATGGTGGACATGTGATAGCAATATAGAGGTCAACCTAATGGAGTTATAAGGTGGAATTAATAATATTTCAAAACCAGGAAAAGGTGTTTTGGCAGATTTTTACAGTGTTGTTATGTATTTCTCTATGTAAATAGAGAAGAACTATTTTGGTGATTTCAAAGGCGCCAATGGTCCCTTCCATTAAAAAATAGGTGGCCACCATTCCTGAAGATGTTTAGCAATGATTTCATTACTATAAGAGGGGATTGAGTGGAGAGAGGCTAGGAGTCAGATATCCCAGAAGAGGAAACAAACAAACAGTATCAATTGGCTTAAAAGACACTGAATGATAGAGACAGAGGCAAGCAGTCCTGAGATAGAAAGAAAACAGAGACATAGAGTGAGAGGGAGAGTCTGTGTACTCAAAAAGACTTGGGGAATCCATGTAAAGCCCTATTGTTTTATTCCTGTTGCGTTCAAACTCAATTTGAGCTCACATTTGTAAAACGTCTTCTCCTGAAGACATAATAGAGAGGTCACCACTGAGAGCTAGACCAGGAGACATAGCCCAAGAGTTTTGGGTGAACTCCTTGATTATTTGTTGTGTTATGCATGTACCTGTTATGTTTTTCTAACTGCTTCATTGTCTATATTATTCACAATCTTTTCGATTCATTGCACAAAGTATTATAGGCAAATCTTGCACATGAGTCTGTAATACCTTAATATTAGTCTAAGATCTCATTTTCAGATCATTTTGTCAGAGGAGAATGACAACGTCAAGAAAATGGTTGTAATCTCTTCTTGATTCAATATATATGAAACTATCGATTGATTTCCTATGTGATTTGTCATCTTAAATGTTCATGTCTTAATGTTTCTTGACTTGTTAAGTAGGTTGAATTAAAATTTATCTATTATCATGGTTGTTGTTTGTTGTTGCTTACTTGTTTTAGGTGTTTCAAGAAGGAAGCGAGAGATAGGGGGAGTGAGAAAGCAACAACATCATCAAATGACATAAGAGTATTAAGAGGTAGGCCCTCTTAATTGGTTCTAACCTAAGGAAATCTTTAGTAGAATGTTTCAGTTGTGGCTAGACCCATTATCGAGCTAGAGGAATTGTTTGTGTCCACACTCATAATTTTACTTCACCACAATGACCTTTGGAAATCTGTGTTGAAAGGAAAACTTCCAACAAAATCAAAATGGTAATCGAAGGAGAACGTAGAGGAAAGGTTTCCTCACGCAATTTAGTGAAATTTTTGGGGACCAAAATATTCCCTAAATTTTAAGGTACGATCAAGATTGCATTATCATAATATTTCATACCTATCTTGAAGCTTCATGGGTAGAAAAAATTAGAGGATTTTCTTTTCAACGTCCTAGTCTGGAAAACAGTTTCTGGGAAGTTTTAGAGCTCACTTGAGGTATCAAACAATGTCTTTTGGGGTTGCAATGTTTGAAACTTGTCCTCACACCCATGAGATTGATAAACACGTGGACATACTTGAGAAAGTGTGAAAACCCCTTCAATCAAAGCTTGCAGATGAAAGTTTTGCCTCCTGTAAGTTGACTTACATTGTTTCCCATTGTGATCTCGATATACACCACATTAAGAGAAATTACTCACACATGTGGGCCTAGATACATGACAAAATTCAAGAGGATCCTATAAGGCCGAAAACTCTATGACATTTTGTGTTGAGGAATATAGATATTAGTGTATGTTAAAAAATTGACTAGTAGGAGGAAAAGGGGTTGAATTCTTTTGTATTGTATTTGTTCCATATTTGAGAAAAGTGTTCACATTCATGTGTGTTATATTTGTCCCATTGTTGACAGATAAAATGGGATTATAGTAGGAGTACAATATATCATGCAATGATATAGATAATACTTCTTTCTTTGTGCATATTTTCATACTAAAAGGAGTGTAGAGTAGCCTCACCTTCTTCTTGGTTGTTCTCATGGTATCCTAATCATCTAGTTCAGTTTCCTCTTAATGGGTTTCTAAACTTTTGGGGGTAAATCTTGTATTTTTTGTAGGTGCGTGTGTATACTTTTATGTTCCATATTTTTCACATCTCAACTATACCATAGATTTCATTTAAGCACAAATATTTTGATTTTTTATTACATATGTTCTGACGAGATGTTTCAATGGAATACTGATTATAGTTTATAAATTAGCCACTTTTTGTACATATCTTTTCCATTAGAGAATAAAGGTAGAGTACACGCTTCACCTTCTGTTTTTTTCTTCTCTTATATCTGGTATCGCATGTCACAACTTGTGTTCTTTTCTGTGGGTGGTGTGTTCATGTGTTTGTTTCTTTCTTTTAAGTTCATTTACTTTCATAAGCTTGAATGCTATGCTTTTAATACTAAATGTAAGGCTCAAGTAGTATTCTATGTTGTCATCTGAAAGACAATTTCTTGATTGATATCCATAATACTCATTTAGATGTTTGGGAAGGAAGAATATCCAAATTGAGTAGAGCTATATGGCTTGAGTATAGGTGATTTAGCTGCTAACCCTTTAAGAAGGGAATTTACAAAACATGTGGTTAAGGAGGGGCTAGACTAGTTTTATTGCTAGCTTATCCATTGGATTGTATTACCATATAAATTGTTATCTACCATGATATAGTCTTTTTTAGTGGACAAATTGGAGGAAGAGCTAACACGTAAGACCTTTTATTGTAGATGGTTCATACTTTTGAACGTCTAGATCCTAAACCTTTTAGAATCATTTTAAAATATGAAGACATATTTTTTCTTGAAACTTATACCCACACCCTCATGTACACCTTAATGAATCGTAAGCTAAACAAATTTGTTTACATTGTAGGCGTGATCTTTATTGCAATTGAGCTAGAATAATTTCAATATTCAACAAATGAAAAATTATTTGGACGATCCATATTTGATAATCCTAGAATATTCTTTGTTTAAGTCATAACTAGATTGCTTAAATTGAGGTATTAAGAAATGAAAGGTCACATTTTTCTGTTTCAAATACAATAATAACAAATTATTTTTTTTTCATTTTACTTTTACAACTTGTTAGGAAGTGTTTTCCAATCTCTTTCACTAGGTTAAATCCTCTTCCTAAGTTGAACAAATTTCCTATTACAATGTAGGTTCAACACTAGTATGTTATTTCAATATTTTAATTTCAATTTCCAGCATACATCTTGTTACTTGTTGATCTAAAATATTGGGAAAACTTGTAAATGATATGGAATCTCCCTCATCATTTCAAAATATGTTTAGGATCATCTCATTTACCCAGTTATGCAAGGGGTTTATGTGTCTGGTTTTATTTCTTTTATTTGAGTGATTTGTGAGTTAATTAGGTGATTAAAAGAACATGAACAACAAGTAAAATTACAGACACAGTACACAACAAAATCACAATATAAAAATGATCAAGGATTTCACCCTCTAGTACTAGGCTACATCTCCAAGGATCTCCATCAATGGTCAGGCTCTCCTAGAATTATTTGGTCAAATGTCTGATTACAAGATGCTTCTCAACTCAAATGAATTCCCAAATTGTATGATTGGGTTTAGAGAACCCAAAAATCCAAAAAATGACTATTACATCTCTGAAAACTCACTCTGGCTGATATGGGCATGACCTCCTTCCCTAGTTGCCCTAGGCTCCCCTGAACTTACCTGTGGAAAAATCACCTATAGAAGTCTTCTATTGCCTCTGATTCCTATTCCATTGTCTTTAGAAGGTTGAATTCATCCAAATTTGACTGTTCATTTTTTAAAATTGGTCGAAATCCCATCAGGTTATGGTCTTTTCAATTTTTCTCTAGGAATCTACTCCAAATCTGGAAAACTTCAGTTAATCCTGCTAAATTTGGGGCTAGTTCCAGATTTTGAGGAATCTACCAAAATGTATGCAAACTAAAATCTACTTAATTAAGGTCTAATCATGGCTTAATTATCACTAATCGTCTGTGGTTAAATTTTAATGCTAGTAGTTAAGAATAGGTGGTCACATGTGCATTTAGTGCTACCCACTAGTGGTTAACCCCTAAGCTTGTGACTTAACCTTTAAAATTAAGCGCATTCCACTATAGAACAAGAATTAATGGGTATCACAGTTGATAATGCATGTGGCTAGTGGAGGGGAGGTTGCTGGTTCAACCTTGTCTTCCACCAAACTTTTTCCCAAAATGCATTGTTGACCTTTGACTACTAGGAGGGACACGTGGCAGCCTTCGGGCTTGCCACATGGTATCCTCTCATTGGCCCACCACAAACCAATCATATTTCACCATATCATCAAACTAAAAACCAACAACATTGAGACACATGGAGAGCCCTTATTGGGCATCGACCTCTTTGATTTTCCCACATCACCTACAGAGTCACCTGCCATGTCAGTAGTATAAACTACTAACTCAACAATACCTACAACCTTTTTTGTTATTTGGTGAAATGGTCAACAGGCTCTAACTTCCTCATACGAACTTTGTTTTGAGTGAAATGAGTTGTGTTAGGATTGTATCACTAAGATGGACATGTTCATTCAACTTTCGATCAATTCTAGACACTATCATTTTTAGCAAATTTTGGCCCCTAATCCATATTATGATCAATTCTTCCCAATGATGCGATTTTGGACCCAGAAAATCAAACTATATAATTAGAGTGGAATAATCTTCTCTTTCTCGAGTTCTATCAACTGATTATAATTGAAAAGTCTCCATGAATACCACTTGGGTACACTGTCATACCTTGCATTGCAACTGGCTATTTCCCTCAACCATAGTTCTTCTTTTGTTGCTGACCCAATCCAACACTTGTTGACTGCTTGTTGACTGATTATACACCTTTCTATACCAAAGATATCACTCGATGCTTTGAAAACTGACTGATAGCCTTCGGAGTGAGAATCATGTTCCTCCTTTGCAACATATGCATTCAATGCAAGCTTCTGCTTGGAAACCACTTTTCCAGGATAAGCCCATCTCAGTGAAATACAACAATGAGTTCCAATATCAGTAACAACAAGGAAATAAATGACTATTCTTTTACCTCCACTGTTCCAAATTCCACATCTAGAAGAATGAACTCACCAACTCCTTTTCTTCGTGGCATGAACATAAAACAACAGTCTTCCATGGTTGCAAATATTTTGGCATCTTTTCCACAATCACTTCTTGCCTCTATCATCCTCTAGTTCAACATGGTACTCATATTTTGATTTGAGAACGAAGGCTAAGCATGAGCATCTTGCTCAAGAATGGACCTTCCAAAATTCTGCAATATCTTGTCACAAGAAACACCATTAAATGGAAAAACACATTATGCAAGAAATGCAAATCGACGACCTCTTATTTTGGTCCTTCAAAACAATAATTGTCACATCATGTAACATCGTTGTGTATTCTTGCATCTTTATGTACAAAATATCAACTCACGCAATCAAAAAACATGATCGAAAAAACATAAGTCTATAAACATGCTCCAATAATTTACTTGACTTGAGACTCAAACATAAGCATGTACAAAAACTAGATGATTCTTTTAATAAACAACAAGAATTTCACATCTCGTGCAATAACACATCAACAAATCCCTTTCATATTTGGAGATAAAATCAGCTCTTCCAAGGCAATATGACATACATGTGACAACAATTGACACAAGTCGACACTCATGCATGTATCCAAACACAATGAAACTCGCAACAATTCCATTGTTCCCACACACACAAACTCTCATGTATGTGTACAATTCTTCAACTCTCCCTCAAGTACAAACACAAGTACAATAAGCCAAAAAGCAATTATGGGTACATAAAGAGCTGAATTGACAAATTTGATACAAATGAAGTGAGTAACATACTCTACTTTCACACACCTTCTTGGAAAAATTATGCAACATCAAGAATGCCAAATTTGTTGCAAATGAAGTTAGTAACATACACCACTTTCACACACCTTCTTGGCGAAATTATGCAACATCAAGAAAGACAATTTTTTCTGCAAATGAAGTGACGAGTAACATACTCAACTTTGAGACACCTTCTTGGTGAGATTATGCAACATCAAGAATGGTTTCGAAAGAAATCCATTCACATACAAACTTGTAACCACAAATTGCCTTCTTTGTTGCATTAAAGTGAGTCAAACGGAACTCCACTTTCAACATCTTGCATCATACAAGTTGGAGCATACTTTTAACAAAACAATAATGCATTCATAAGGCAAACAAATGCATATTAAAGGCAAATAATTGCATCTATTAACAAAATAAATACAAGCTTTATTTGGATAAGGAATCAAACCACCTCTTACCAAACCATTTCAATGGCAATTCTTGCAGCTGTGCATCATCTTGTAAATTATCTTGACCCACATTAATTATGGAATATTCTTTTCCATTCTTGCCAAAGTCTCTCTCCACCTTCTCCAAATTTTGTGGATGAGTTTTTGTATGCAAAGTCCAACATTTGTCTATGAGATGACCTTGTGTATGGCAATGAGTGCAAAAAAATTGCATCTTCTTTTCAACATGGGTTGCCTTGTCAAATAGAACTTTGGATTTTTGTCTCTTTTTCTTTGAAGTTTCCTATATGTGGCCTTTTTCTTCCAACACATTGAAAAATTATGGTTATTCAAACCACAAAAAGAACATTTAAATTCTCTCCATTTCTTATGTGAATATTTACCATCTTTATCATAATCAAAAGAAACTTGATTGAAGGGAGATTTATACCTTGTACATTCACCTTTGTCGCTTTTTGGAGGAGGTGAATTTCATGAGGTAGTGGCTCTCTTCGGAATACCAACAATGGTGTTAATAATCCTAGATATTTTGACATCCTCTTATTCATTGAAACCATTGCTTGCATGCTTATGAACATTTTCTTACAAAGTTGGTATAAAACATTTGCATTCCTCATGAACACAAAGTTTACAAGCTTGAGATGATGAACTTGAAACAAAATTCCTTCTTGGAACAACTTCATGTGCCTACTTGGCTTTAGAGAATTCTCCATCATGTTGTCCATAACCAAGAACCAAATACTGAGGCCTTTCCTCAACAACAATTGGCTGAACTATGTCTTGTACATGTTTTCCTAACCCTCTACCTTCATAGCCCATATTCATCAACAATTTGGACCCTATTCCTCTAGTGTGTCTTTCAAAAGTACCAAAGCATCATTTTGATAGGAAACTGAAGATAAAATTGAATTGCATACCTCATGTTCATGTATATAATTGGTTAGTGTTTATTTTACAACATGGAGTAAGATCTCCATATCATACATCTTTTCAAGAAGCTCTTGCTTCTCCTCCTTCATTGCCATTAACTGCTCCTGAAGTATAGTGGTATCCTTCCTATCTTCAGTTACTTCTTGCACCATATCTCTCATGATGAAAGACTCTTGCAACATGTCTTCATCAAAGAATATTTCTAAGGAAGAGAGATTATAAACATCACTTGTTGAAGCTTCCATCACAAGTGTAATGAATTAAATATCTTCACAACACTTCAAAAAGGTTCAAAAAATTCTTACTATGATTTTATAACCAAGCTCTAAATATTGAGCTTCTCCTTACTCGAGCTTGTACACAAAAACTTGCGCATAGTTAAATGATCCTTGAACAATTTCAAAACCAATAACTAAATCTCTAGCTAAACTTGGCAAACCATATCAGGGTTAAAATGAGCTAACGAATGCTCTGATACCAACTTGATTTGAAATATTGGGAAAAATTTTAAATTCTATGCAAGCTCCCTCATTAGTTAAAAATATGTTTAGGATCGTCCCATTTATCCAGTTATGAAAGAGGTTTGTGTGTCAAGTTTTATGTCTTTTTGTGAGTGATTTATGAGTTAATTAGCTGATTAAAAACACATGAAAAAGTAAAATTGTAGACATAATACCAAATAAAATCACAACACAGAACTGATAAACGAATTCACCCTCTAGTACTAGGCTACATCTACGAGGACCTCCTCCAATGGCTAGGCCCTCTTGGAATTATTTGTCAAATGTATAATTACATGCTTCTGCACAACTCCAGTAGATTTGAAAACTAATAAATTGGATTCATAGGATCCATAAATGCCAAAAATGACTATTATATCTCTAAAAACTGACTCTGGCTGATCTAGGCATGACATCCTTCCTTGGTGGCCATAGGCTTCCTTGAACTTTCCTATGGAAAAATCGCTTGTAGAGGTCTTCTATTACCTTGGAAAGTTGTTCCATTGCCTTTTGAAGGTAAAAAACTATTCAAAATTGAATATTATTTTTCTAAAATTGGTGGAAATACCATCAAGCTATGGTCTTTCCAACTTTTCCCTAGGAATCTCCTCCAAATATGGAAACTTCAGTTAATCCCACTAAATCTGGGGGATGTTCCAGATTTGGCAGAATCTGCCAAAATATTTGCAAACTAAAAAATTCTTAATTAAGGGCTAATGATGGCTTAATTTTTTTTTTGTAAACTAAGGTGGTACTCATTCTATTACTGTGTACAATCAGGCTTTACAAAATATGAAAAAGGACAGCATAAGCCTGCCCACGAGGGGAAACCGGGACATAACACCATCTGAAGTTTTTAATAGCAGTCCAAAAGTAATAAGTCTTCAGCCTAGCAGACATGGCTATAAGAGCTATACAGTCTTGAAACTTCTTATAACTAACGCTAAAACTATCGTTCAGAATGTCCTGATTGTTCCTATCATGCATATAAACAGAATCAAAACCAGAAAACCCGAAGCAAAATTTAATCATAAGAACAACTTAGTCATTGTCTCCAGCGTTCTGCTTGTTTGCAGCTTCCTCTGGTTCAGGGGGGTCTCTGTTCAGCATCTTCTGGATTGAGTCCAACTGTCCTTCCTGCTTGGTCATAGCTATACACAGATAACTGAGCTCCCTGCGAATCTTTTGATCCCCAAGAGCCAGCTCCACCATTTCTTTGGCCACATGCTCCATGGCCTTGGCAAGAAGCCCCTTCATAACCCAGTAAATATGTAGAGATTGCTTAATAAGGGACATCCGACCTCGGGTATGCCCAGGATCGTGGAGGAGAAATTCCAGGTTGCCCATTTCCTCATCCGAATTGTTCTGCAAGGCTTCCTCCTCAAGGAAGTCCATAATTCTGCGCACACCCGGGTGAGAGTGATGAATATAAGCTTGCTCAGCTCGACGGATGTGGCGACTGACGGTTTCGTTGGGCTTTCTTCCTTTGCCCGAGCGCCTGGAGGACTCACCTTCCTCCTTCACCGGTTCATTCTGCCCTTTGCCCCGCTTACCCGATTGGGCTCCTTCATTGTCAAAGGGGATGCTGTGCTTCCTTCTGTCAGAGCGGCGGCACCCCGTCTTCTGATACTCAGGCAGATCAGACTTAGCCTGCTGCTTAGTCTTGTCGATTGGGGTCTTTTGGGGGCTCCTGCGACTCCTCATACCACGATAACCAAGGTCATCCTTCGGGGCCTCCTCCCCCTCCTGCAGCTGAGAGCAGCATCTTCTCATGCCATAGTGGCGGGTCTTCGATTCCCGACAGTTTCGTTGCTCCGTTTGTTTCTGAACTTGCCCATCCGCCGCAACAGTTTTGGGATGGCGCTCCCCGACCCCCGTCGACTCCGGGACCCTGTCCTCCTCTGAATTATCCTCAAACTCCCACACGGAGAAAGGCGGGTCTTCCTGCATAAAGACTCGGCCATCTTGGCTCCTATTTTCGTCCTTCGCCTTCCGACGAGAATCTGCTTGTTTCAATTTTCCTCGGGTCTCCATACTATCCGGAGGTCTGGCCCTCAGATATTTCTGTCTGCTCACAATTGTAACAGTGTTCTGGCAACTTTCAATGGGAGCCTCCGAATTTCTCCACCTTAAGACCTCGCAGAATGCCATAACCATCTTCCTAACATAGTTATAAGGCAGTTGCCTTTCATCGAGGGTACGAATTGGATCGGTTTCCAAGAGGAGCCAGTAGATCGCCGTCAGGTCTCTACTCTCAGCCATCATATCCTTATTACTCCTCGTAGCAGTGTTGTCAGGTGCCCCGCCTCCATCGCCTTTCTTAGTTCTGACATTAATTACCTGATCGTGTTTGTACTTCTAATTAGCCTCTTCACCCGCCGTCATTGCGCTGCCAACAAGGATTTGGATTATCAACCTGGGAGCCGTGATGATGACCACTACAGGTCCTGATAGCCCCATATTGTTCAACCGAAAGCTCCATCGACCCCTTCTAGGCCAGCTCACTGATCCGTGTATTGGCATGGAG